>PVHY01005903.1:28678-78992 GCA_004024945.1 Uropsilus gracilis | reverse complement strand
AAAACAGACAACAAATGTTGGCACGGATGTGGAGAAAAAGGAACTCTCCTACACTGCTGGTGGGAGTGCAAACTGGTCCAGCCACTATGGAAGACTGTGTGGAGGACCCTCAAACAATTGAAAGTGGACTTACCATTCGACCCAGCAATCCCACTACTAGGAATCTACCCAGAGAACATGAAGACATTAATTCAAAAGGACATATGTACGCGCATGTTCATTGCAGCCCTGTTTACAGTTGCAAAGAATTGGAAACAAACCAAATGCCCCCAAACAGATGATTGGCCAAAAAAATGTGGTACATAAACATGATGGAATACTACACATCCATCAAGGAGGACAAACACACGTCATTTGCAGCAACCTGGATGGAACTAGAAAGACTCATATTAGCAGAAATAAGTCAAAAAGAAAAAGAGAAGTACAGGATGGTCTCACTTATACGAGGGATATAGGGAAAATCAAACAAACAAATAAGAAAAAATGAAAACAACCAATGGGACTGAACCATGGAGCAAGAGAGGAGGAGGGGAAAGAAGGCGGGGGAGGTGAAGAGCACAAAAAGATCAGGATAGTTAACAAATGTTAGTGAAGTGGGAAAGCCCTGGGTAAAAAAAAACAAAAAATAAAACAACAACAGCAACAAAACCGCACACACACTTACCAACAGGCCAAACAACCAACAACTAAACAACTAAACATCAACTTAACCAAATAACAATTTGCAGAAAAATGGGAGGAGTGACTGAAGAGGGGGGATACAGAGGGAGAATATGGAGGGAGGAGGAGGGATCAATTAATGCACAATTGTGACAAATCAATAAAATGAATTAAAAAAATAAAATAAAATAAAAAGAGACATTCATATATCTAGGTAGCACAATAGAATATACTATTAGCTTCCTACTATAATTACATATACATATAGATGATAAATTACAATGATAGCAATCACCTATAATTGTATAAAAAACTTAATGTATCTTTTTAATATATTAGAACGTCAGCTGGAATTTCATTGTTAACTTTGGATAAAAGTAATAATTAATTACCTAAAGATGATCTGCTTAATAATCTAAAAAAAATCTGAAAATCTTCCTTGAACTTAAGTTGCTCTTTTGATGATTTGTCTTGATTTATAAAAGGAGCATTTTTGTACAATTAAAAAAAATTTCTATACCACTCCTCAAAAATTGTGTTATTCAAGGTCAAATTATTTATAATGAAGAAAACTGCTGCAAGCAATTTTTAAAGGTACAAATTAGTTATAACATGTGTTGTGTTAATTACATCTAAAAATATTCCAAACATTTTTTTTGGTTGTTGTTAGTACTTAAACATCTGTTGGCATATGCAAAGATTCTCTTGGATTCCACAATAGATTAAATAATGTTTCCCTTGAAAAGTATCCAGAATATAATAGACTACTACTAAAAAAATTGCCTAGAAAATGTTAATGTGGAACAGTCAATTGCTTTGGTATTGACCAATGTTTCTTATGTTCCCCCCTTCTTGACATCAATATTTATTTTTAAAAACAATTTGCATGTGAAAAATAATGACTAGCAATAAGAAAGCATTTGAAATCCAATTTTAATACCAACACTCAATTTCAACAGACTGACAAAATTCTTTTGAAGCATTATGCCAGCGGACAATGCCTTTCAAAAAGTAATGTGACAATGCAACTACAGATATATCATTGCTTATATTCTTAATTTCTGTTCACAGCAAAGTAGTTTATTTGAACCATCTATATAAGAAAGTAATAGATAATGTTACAATCACCACAGCATAAAATGTATTTAGTCCTCAAATGACTCCTCAATATCTCAGGCACTATGCTAAATGAGAAAACAGAGATGTCTCCTATGTGATCCCTGTTTAAGAAATTTCAAAGTTTGTAGACTGGTAGGCTGAAGAGAGAATATTAAATAATTATAATACACACAGATAGATGTTTAAATCATCCTGACTGATCAGGAAAAGGATACAATTGGAATGGAGTGACTTTGGCTAACAATTTAAAATGAAAATGAATACTGGTTTACAAAAACATTGACAGACATATAAGGAAAGGATAAAAGCCTAGCTGTGTCAGGAGGCAAATAGTAGGAGCCTCTAGTACTACACCTTGGAGCTTACTATGTGAACCTTTGGACTGTAAGCTTATGTGTTCTCTGATTCCTTCTCAAGCTGTTGGCATCTGTCACTGGAAGCTCTGTTCACCCATTTTCCTACCCCCTGATTTGAATGGGAATTTCCAGATTCAAAATACACTACTCTCCCAAATCCACTGGTCACCCAAACCCATCTTAGTGGTTCATGGCTCCCCACTTTTACTACCAATTGAATTCTATGCTTATATGATGGTAACAATGAATTTCCCCCAATTTTTAATTATTTTGTTGCAGTTGAAATAATAAAAGTAACTATAAAATAATGGGTAAAAATGTGAAGCACAATTCATTTTTTAAAAGTAAGTTTTTTCGAAAGTTAGTTTTTAACCCAGTATGTAACAAGAATGATCAAATTCACAGTATATACCTGTGCTGTGAAAAACTTTTGTTTCTGAGGCACACAAAGTTAGAAGTTAAATAGACACATATGTGTTGGTATTTGAGAAGTTCTTAAAAAAGTCTATTGTAAATATATCATAAATCTCATTTAGGATGCCCCTTTCAAGTTCCCATTCTCCTATCCCTTAGGCTGTCTCTCCCCTTTGCTTCCACCTAGCAGGCAAGGGAGGAAGGTCATTTGTAAAATCTGGTGTCTGCGGTCTACTGAGCACTCTTTAGAAGTAGGGTAAATCCTGAATTACCTTCCTTTAGCATCAGCTCACCTTTAAGTCAGGGTATCTTAGAACTACAACTACTCCTGTAAAGAATACTATTATATTCTTAATATCAATGACTCCCTTTTCCTATCTTTATAACCCTTTTCAACTTGTGTCTCTTGTAACAGCTTTCAAAGTAAATCTGCTGAACTGTTACCTGGCTTTGGATTCTCATGTTGATTATCTATTATATTATCTACTACATTTCTCAACTACTAGAGTTGAGATTTTATTTTCAGTTAAAAATATGCTCCTTCTTGGGATACTCAAGAACTTGAATTTCATTTTTTTTAGATATTTTCCTCTGGAAAAAAGTATTGCCTACTTCAAGGAACATTTATAAATCTATATACAACAGAAAGACATATTTTACGAATTTGTCTTCCAGTCTTCTTTTTGGTTTTTGTGAACAATGTTTTCTTCTTAGAAAATTCAGGCCAGGCTGTAAATTCCACAGAGAAGTTTTTAGCACTAAGAGCAGAAATAGAGTCTTGGTTATGTTATTATTACTAAATCTACTCTGCCTTCTAGGGAAGAAAGGTACAATAACTTTGTAGCATTTGTCAGGTTTCAATTTGAAGAAACTATTGATTTAGACCATTTATGGAAGCTTTGAGAGGATAGTTCAAACTCTGACTGCTTCATATTTTTTGTTAATCCCTCCAGTTTATGGCATCAAGCCTCTGATAGTGGAAACTGTTAGTAGCTTCTTTGGACCTATATGGAAGTTTTTAAAGAAGATTTTGTTAAGCTGAATTGGAAATTTGTAGGGAGAAATCATTGCTAATTGGAGAGAGTTGATTTAATTTTACATGCAAACAATTTTAATTTGTTGTTCAGATTATGTTATTCAATTGTGGTATTCATATCCTTATGGTCTTTCAGTCTGCTACTAATAGAGGCCTTAAAATCTCCTATTGGTGACTGGTATGACTATTTCGAATTTTATTTCTGTTCATTTTATGAAGCTATCTTTTTATTACATAATGAGTAAAATTGTATCTTCTTACAGACTTAATACTGTCATTATGAAGCATCTACACTGGTGAAATAATTGTGTCGGAGGATTTGTGGACCTTTAAGGCCTAGGTCAGTATGCTCACACTTTTACAGTGGTGGTCAGTCTGTAACAAGCTCTCTTCTAGATAAAATGATAAACAAATTACATTTTTATTGACTCACATATTGGGAATCAATAAAGTTTCCAATATTATTTAGAATCTTATAAATCCTAAGAGAATACATTTTTGTTTGGTTAATATTTTGTTATAATCTCTGATATTATTTTCTTAAATTTCAAGAGTAGTAGTGTTACACATTTTACCTCAGGGAATTATTAACTCATGAAGAAAGGAAAGCTTTTTCATAGAAGAAAGCAAACAAAGTACTATTATGGTAGAAATGTAATTTCCATATATTACGATTGAAAATTAAGTTCCTACTACTTGGCTTCTATTTTATGTAGAAAAGTAGAAAACAATATTGTCTGAGAATCTTTGCATTCTGCTTATAAATTAGTTTCCACTTGTTTTGCAAAAAATTACCACAGACTTAACAGATTAAAACACACATACCCCCCTTCCCTGAGCTGCTTCTACCCCAAAACATACATTTTTTAATCTCAAAGTCTCTGTGAGCTAGGAGTCTGACTATAGTGTCACTGGATCCTATACTCAAGATTTTATGAGGCTGAAATTAAGGTGTTAGCCTGACATCTTATTATGTGGAGGTTTTACTGGGGACAATTCTGTTTCTAATTTCACTCAAATGGTTAGTCAAATTCATTTTATATCTGTGGAACTCATGGATATTTATTTCCTTCTCAAGGCAATCAGGACTATCACTGTCACCTCTAAACTTTTTATAAGGGGTTTCCTGATTAGGTCAGACTCATCCAGGGTAATTTCTACCTTAATTAATTAATTTAATTAATTCTAATCAATTGATTCGGGAATTTAATTACATCTGGAAAAGTCTATCATATTGGCTATACCCTATTGGTTAGAAGCAATTTACATATTCAACTCACAACTTAAAGGTTATATTACATAAGTGCATGTGTCATTGAATGGTCATATTTGCATTCTGAATACTGAAGGCATTATAAGAGTGTTAAGATAAAAGGAAAGATTTCTAATCAGTTACTTTGTAGATGGTAGAGACAGTTATTTATGTAATATGATTTGGGGTCATTATTAAAGGTCTCCCTGAGAAAGGAGACCACACACTTACAATGGTAGTAAAATGAGTTTTGAAAGATGGAACAAATTATCATAACAATAGATGATATCTATGTCTCAGCATGAATTTGGAAAAAGTTTACAAATAACTTATAACTGATATGATCTAGCAAATAAACCATGTGACTTCCAAATCTGAGTGACTATATAGACCACAATAAATTATATGAAGATTCTGTTTTATAGGAAGAATTAGGCAGAATGAAAAATCTTAGTCTAATATGAAAGAAGTTCAAATTCTGAAGGTTTTCATACTGTGAGAAGCCCCAAACTACATGGACACATCATGTATAAACAAGTCAGTATATGACTAGCTGAGTGCCAGTCAATAGCCAGAGTTATCATTAGACATATTAATGGAAATATCTCCATATGATTCCAGTACTAACAGAGAAATAACTCCTTCATTGTCAATTCTTTCTGGTTGAAGTTCTACATAGGTATAGAGGTAAGAACCATATAGGAATGCTTGATTCACAGAATATTTGATTATATAAAATAATGATATTAAACAACTGAACATAGCATAATTCATTATGTAGCAGTAGTAACTATATTGGGTATTAATTTGAAGATGGTGTGTTTTTTTCTACATTATCTAGAAACCCTTATCTAATAGGTATTAAACTAGTTATATTTCTTTAAAAAGTCATTACAGCATGAGGGGAAAAATGAGAATTTTTATGGATGCTTTTTATTTATGTTATGATTTGAAAGTGTGTTTATTTTGAATTGCATAAGGTGGGGTGTGAGGGGAAGCATAAATATTTTAACTTTAGTGCCTACAAAGGTCTTAATCTAGTTTAGAATATAATGGGAAAGAAGATGACATATGACTGGATCTGTAATAAATGTGTTACAGGTAAAAGTAATGGGTGAATGCAGAGCTGAGTACTTGGGTAAACAAAAGGTCGAAATGTTTGGCATTGGGTCTAAGATGAATAATAATCTCCTGACCTGATGTAATGTGTTCACCACTATGGGGTGATAATTAGGACAGGTAGAGTGCAGAAGATGTGGAAGTGCCATGACTTAAAGGAGCAGGAGAAATAACACTCTGCTTATAAGAAAGTGTATATATACTATCTTGCTCTGGTTTGTCTGGGTAGGGTTATGAGGAAAATGAGCACCATCTGTTTAAGACAGATGCAGTGAAAATAGTGTTCTGAGAAAAGAGCATATTTTCAGTAAAGGGCAAGATAGCAGAATTGGTTACCAAAAACATCTGACCCTGAGGATACAGTAGTAACGTTTGGAAGGTTATAATTTGAGTCAAAGGAAAAGAAACTTAAATATTATGTTGATGATCTCACTCAGAATGAAAACACTTTACAGTGTGGTAGGTTTAATTGACTAGACTGTAGCCATTATAACTTACATCAGTGACTTTCTGTTGAGGGTAAAGGTTGAGGGTGCTCAGGAGAGTCATTTGCCAAAAAATTCTAGGGTAAATGTAAAGTGAATGTGTGCCAGGGCTTCAACACACTTTTGGAGAGCATTTGCCTTTGTTGAATGGTGAGATGTTTTAGCTTCTTGGGTAATTCAACATTGATAATTACAGCTTTAGTTAACATGACTATTTTTGTCTAAAGAACCTTTCCTCTGAGTCCTCCTTTCTATATAGTATTATTAGCCCTTTCCTGCATTGTTTTTCTTTGGTATAATAATGCCCAATTTTTACATTTCATACTCAAAATTTTTGCTGTATCCTGACTTATGTAAATCATCAATAATTTTAATTCAATTAGAGAGTTTGCTTTAGTCTTAATTCATTTATTCTTTGAAATAAAATATTTGCTTTTCATTTATGTCATCATGTTCTTCCTATTTGTTTAAATACTTTCAGTTTCTTAGTGTTTATTCTTTATTTTCCTCTCCACTGGTGCTTTGCATATCATACATCCTATTTATGTCTATTGAAAGTTTGATCATTTTTCTAAATATATTATCTAAGCAATTTTTCTTATAAAATGAGTTAAATGAAAGCACATGGAATACTAACAAATAATGTTACATCAGCTGTTACTAAATAATCATAAATATTTCCAATTTAAATATTAAATATTTTAACTTTTATTTTAGCAATAAGTTGATAAAACATTAATTTCTTTTTTGTCATTTAATTTAAACATTTATTAAAATGTTGTGGAATGTTTTATCATATTATAATTTTTGCTCTTGGCATTTTAACTTACTTATAGTCACTATCATAATCAGAACTTATTCCATAAGTGTTCCTATATTTAATTTAGCCTTAAATTTGCTCAATCAGTTATTTGAAGTATACTTTCAAGTTTGTTTACTTAAATAAGGATACTCAGGTAGTACATTTTCTGAGTCAATACATTCTTTAAGTGATTTCTCTTTTCTTCGAACCTAAAGAAACAACTAGCTGGCAGTAGAGCAAATCCTGTCAATAATTCCCCTCAAAATAGATATTTTTGAAGTATCAAATATTGCTAAAAATCAGAGAAGAGGTTTTTATCCTTTTTAAATTATCTTGTGATTAAATCGTTTTGCCTAAAATGATGAAGTGCTAATATCTTTCTTTTGGTTAACCATAAAGCTGACATAGTCTTTGGATTTGCAGTCAGGCCTTATATTAAAAAAAGTCCTTCTGTTATTACTTCTGATATTATTCTAGTCTTCATTCAAAAATTCCCCAAATCTGTGTGTTAATATGTAGATATAAGATGTTCACAACTGCTATCATGTCTCTCATAATTTAGTCATTTTTCTTTAAAGTACATTTTTGGGGGAAAAAATCCCCAAATTTATATTTTGTATTACTGATATAAATGCTCTCAGATTAATTTCTGATTTCTGCAATGTCTAAAACTGATCTGTGTCTGCATTGGCATTTCATTTTTTTAAAAATTCTTCTCTAGTTCATCCTTTGCCCTTCTGTGTAACATGTAATACCCTTTTATCTCAAGCTATTCTCTCTGAATCTACTCCTAATCCAAAGGAGTACCATATTTTTGTGCATTATTTTTGGGAGATCAATGATTTTGCAAACATTTCTCTGTCTTATGAACTATATTATTTCCAGAGAAATTCTATACCTCTGAATGCTCCTTTCTCTTGGCCTTTAGATATTTTCAATTGGCCCCGTAAAAAAAATTATTTCATATCCTCAGACAACATGGAATCTGTAGACTTAGTGGTGGTTAACAGGGTAGCTTTTATCTCTCTTTGTGTTGTTGTTTCTATTAAAAGATATTGACAGATCTCGAGCAGAGAATAGATTAAAAGTCTAACTCCAAGTTTACATTGGTCTTCTACCCAGGGTATGTCTGCTCTTTGGTAGTATCATACTCCTCTTTCATCCACAGCATGAATTTCTCGTCCCTGTAGTGTGTTGGTTATCATATTTGCCACACACAGCATGACTACCTACTATTCATGAATGCCTACAATCCTAGTGGTTAGTGCTACTAGAACTTTTCGTGTCTGTGCCCTTATTTAACAGTGTGTGTTCAAAATAGTAAATATCCCCAAATATTTGTCTATCATGAGCCAAATGTACTGCTTGATGCTGACAAATAATGGTGATCAAAATAGAGCATACAATGTGTCCCTAGTCCCATGGAAACAATTGTTTCAATAAAGCAGTCAAATATATAAACAATTAATAGCAAATTCTGGTAACTGCCATTTAGTCACGATTCATTTAGTCAATAAATTGAGCACCTTCTTTGTGCCAACTGTATTTCAGATTCTGTGGCTATATCATTTAAGAAACGATTCTACTGAGCAAGCCCATAGTTGAGAGAAAATATTAAATGACTTGATCTAATCTAGGCATTAGCCAGAGCTTCTTTGAGCATGTGATATCTGTAGAAAATATAAAGAAAAAAGTAGGTATTAATACATTGAATTAGTAAGGGAAGTGGGAGGAGAAGAATATACTAAGAAAAAAATGAAGCAAAGCCAGTTATTGAGCCACAACAGAGCAGATGCATGTAGCAAATTTTCAATCCCAGTAAAAGCATTTTATAATTATTTTCTCCAGATTCATTTTCTATCAGACTGTGATTACAGTTTTATAAAAAGCATTTATCTATGAATTTTTCAGAGAAGAAAGTTGTGCAAAATCTAATAGGTGTTTCTGGCCAGATGACATTTCAAACTAGAGATACTGAGCCCTTTGTGACGGCAGGTTCAGTTTCTTTATACTGTTCTTATCTTGTGTGTTTTTCCTTTATTTCTGCCTCTCAGCCAGCTGCCTTTTTATCTGTCTGTTGTCTCAGATTGTTGTTTAAATCTCATCTTTGAACTTGTTTCATAGATTTTATTTTTGATTGAATTATATTAAGGGGGAAAACTGTGTTAAATTGATTTGTTTTCTAATATAAATCTACAAACATGTTCTTGTCCTGTCTCTCTCTAGTATTATATGCATATATATCTCATTCTATATATACCTATATATATCTATATATATATAATTCTTTTAGATTGTAGATTTTTTCATAGATATCATATTGGGTATACCAGCTCAATCTCCAGCCATTTAGGAACACAAATAATTCAATTTGCAGTTAAACTATTTAGGACCAGGTAATCAGAATTCTTGAAAACTGAGCATCAGTCTAGCCTAATCCCATAACAAGAGCTATAGTCAAACAAGCAGCAAGGTGAACCAGTGTGCCTCCTCATGGTAAAACCTGTCAAGAGTATTTGAGAGTGGTTTTAAAAGATACCCATGCATATTTGTTTGTATGTATTTGCATATATATTTACACACACACCAGAAAATATTTTTAAATGTGTCAAGTGGTTACAATTACTCTAACATTAAAACTTCATGTCATTTGACATTACATATAGTAAGCCCTGAAGTCATTTTTACAAAAACAAAATGAGAAATAATATGCAGAAAAGTTCATAATAAACTATATGCACATATATATAGCATCTAGATGGGAACAAGTTTTATTCTTCTCAATATATTTAAACTAGAAGGCTATCAACTTATTTCTAACCCAATTTTCTAGTCAACACTCAAAAATCTGATTTAACAATGAGTATTTTTGTATCCCTTGAATCATGAATACCAGTAAAAATCTTCCAATAACTGGAAAGCTAATTTTACCACACATATTGATTTTTGTCAACAAAATCATTTTTACCAATGTGAATCAGTTTCTACTAGCTGATAGCTTTTGATGGAGACTGTTAATTATTTTTATTTAATTTTGTATTTGTAAAATTAGAGATAAAACCATGTTGAACTCACAGAGAATTGTTTCCAAGAAGACAAGATGGTTTTTCTTTCCTTATCATCCCATGAGCTATAATACCTCTTTCCAGAGATGGCATAGACATCAGGTGAAACTGGCAGCTTCGAGTACAGTGACAGTCCTTTACCTGATAAATATGTGCCCCTTTAAATTAGCACAAAAATCAAAATACCACCGTATAATAAAATGAACTTATTTATTGTATTCCTCAAATTGTTCTATTCAAAAAAGAATTAATCTGAACTATATATATAATTTAAGTCAATATCAATCACTAGAACATATCCAGTCAGACTTTCCAATGAGTAAAAGGATCTTACTATCAATGTTCAAAACAATTTTAATCTTAAAATAATAGAATCCCTCAAAATTTTATGGATAATGGAGTGATATAGATGTCTAAAAATGTTTCTTGAATAAATTTTGAGAAAAGCAGGTCTTAGGTCTTTGGATATGTACTTTGGACTTGGGATATGTACCAATCATTTTTCCAATAATATTCAGGGTGAGGAAACATATTGATAATTCTCAATCATAAGTAGCTTCCAACTGAGTATATTAGATATGTTTCTGAATGATTATATTAAAAATCAATAGAATTTCTCTGAGTAAAAAACATTCTGGCAGCTTTTACCTCAGGTATACAATATTAATTTAAAGGGATTAAAAATAAGTCCTGCTTTAAATACAGACAAAATAATATTAGGAGTGCTTGATGAAAATGAGGCTCACCCTTCTTGTGTGACATAACCTTCAACAAATTGAACCATATTCCCATAAAGGCAGAAGTATAGTCTTTGTAGATCACTATAATTTCTCATTAAAACATTTTTAACTGTCATATGTCATTCTGTGCTTCTCTTATACCAGTGGCATTCCATTCTATGAATAAAACTAATATATAGAAACATTATAACTGATTTTATTTATCTATTTAGCACTGAGAGTATTTGGAATTAAAATGAACTAAAACTTCATCTTAGGCCTTAAGAATATCAAAGTTTTAACTGACATAAGAACTATCAATTTGTTTGGGATAGTGATGACAATCTTCTTTCTCACAAATAAAAGTTTGTGCTCATAAGCAGTGTGTTCCTTTGAAATTTAAAAAACATACACCTGATTTCAAAATTTCTCATTAACCAAAGTCAAAATTTTTTAAAAAAGTGTTAGTTCAAAATTGTGATGAATAAAATAACATACCAATAAGTAAATAAAGATAGTATCCTGATCTATATTTCAACATTTGTAATTAAGAGAGAAAATATAATGCAATGCAGTACATTATCTTTTGTTTAGCTGATTTATAATATACTAAATGAATCACACCAATATTCTCAATCTCAAAAAAGAGAACACATAGGTAAAAAAAGGATGAAGGAATTTTATCCAAGAAGTTCTCCATCATAGCTGTCCATCTAGTTGATCTTTTGAATTCTATTTAGCAATTCCCTTCTGAATCACTATCACTCCATATCACTTCAGTAATATTTCTCACCAAGTTGATTTTCCTTGATGAGACTCTCCTACAGTTTGAAGACATCTTGCTGCTATACCACCTGGGACAGCTATTTCTTTGTCATACTTCAGAACTTCAGCAAGGAGGGTTTCCTTGGATGGTTGCCCAGAAAATCAAATAAGAATTCTACTTGTTTCCCTCTGAATCATATTCTGCTTGGTCCTTAGAGCTGGAATAGAATAACATAAAATCTAAATTCCTAATTACTTATACAACAAGAAGGAAGATTTTTTTTTCCTTTGGTGCATCAACTCTAATATTAAAAAATTGCTTTCATATTAGATTCTATAAACAATGATTACTGAATTACTATTCAGTTGCTTAAAACTTCATAGATAATAATCATGATTTCTTCTCAGTGTAATGGTTTGCTCATTTTACTTAATACTATTGTTTTTGGTTGATTTTCTTAGAATTAACATTTTCAACCAAAACAATTACCCTTGATAAATATACTATCTAATCAGAACATATAGATGAATCCATCTAGGTCAGGATGTCTGTGGTTAAAACAATGAATGGCACACCAAAATATTAACAATTATGCACTGGCACATAATGTCCTTTCTCTAAACAACTAACTCATTGTTGAGAATGCATATTCAATGTGCTGTGTATACATGTAAGTACTTATATACATCCTGATTTTTACATCTGTGAGTGTTCAGTCTTGGGTGACTTTACAATTGCCACTTTCTCAGTCAGAGGTAAACATAGCCTTTTTCACAAAAGACAACATCAAATGAGCTTTCACAATCTACATAGCCAGAGAAAGTCAAATGAGACTGGATCAACTGCTTGTTATTATTATTAACAATGTATAACAAAGTCAGAGACAATCTTTTCATGGGCCATCAACACAGAGCATATCAACGTGAAACTTTGAAGAAACAAAGAAATATTGGCTTCCCCCTCCAGCAAACACTTTAGACAGAAAATCTATCCTACTCTTGGCTCTGATTGTTCCAGTACTCTCGGTAGAAACCATTTTCTTTCAGTGCCACAAGGATTAATGTGTTCTCTTCAGAAAAGGGAGGGTATCTATCAGGTTGCCCAGAAGTTGAGTGGTACTTCCTTATTATGCACTACTTTGTAAAGAATCTGCTAGTTTTCTGTCAACAATTAGAGAAATGACATACTTCACTTAGTGAAAGTGTTGTCAGACTCTTTTGATGGATTTCACTGACTTAATGGTTCAATGACCCTTAGGGTTTGGTGATACTTTTCCCTATGCTAAACTTGAAAGGCAACTGAGATCTCCTAATCTAATCCTACTTCATTCACACCCTGATGATTTTTCTCAGAAATCCTCTGAGTTAGGACAGAAATTTAATAGCCAAGCATTCATATAACTAGAGATTTAAACCTGAAATCCTGGGGAGCTCCTAGAAAGAAAAGTGATATTATATGGTGAAATGGCAAGAAGATAAGTCCAGCCAAAAGTCTCAGTTTCTCCATTTATTTCTGGCAAATTGTGTTATAATTTCCCTTTATTAGTATCCTCACTTGTGTGACAGGAACTCCTGTTTCATCTGCTTCACAGGACTTTTAAAAGGCTCAAGTAAAGTGACTACTTAGAGGAGTTTTACACACTTAGAAACATTATTTAAGCATGATGAACTGTCTGCAGAAAGTACTACAAACTAGTAGCTGTTTCAACTTTTTTCTCAAATTTTTTCTCTGCATCTCTCATGGTGCTGGTGGATGTGCTTTTTACAATAATCATGAGGATGTGATTTAACCCTTTTCTTACATGTAACTCCATCTTAATTTCAGCTGTTTAGGACTAATGTATTTTCTATTAAAAAATATGATGCCCAAGGTAAATGTGAAATGGTAATATCCTTTATCTGCATTCATGCTGATCTACAGTGATTATTAATATGGTTAATGTGTCACTTAATTTTGGACCCAAAGCTTATTTCTTTTACAAAATTTCCTTTAAAGTTCTGGCACAAGGAAATGCCTAATGACTTATTACAACCACTATAAAGCTGTGGTTATATTTAGATGTAAACCAATACAAGTAGCAGAAAAAAAGGAGAACCAAGGCACCTACAATTATCTCAAACCAATCAGGATAAATATCAGGAAGAGGGTTCAGGTGTCATGTCTTGACTTTTTTGAGAAAAGATCTTGATGTGCTTTTATCATAAGATAAAATTGATCATCTGTGGAATATGTACTTTCCATAGCAGTTATTGCCTTGGAAGATTTCTAAGCATCTCTTTTGTTATTAAAATGCACAATAAGATATCTTGATATTAGATTTCAAAACAAAATACAGACTTTCTAAGGAAATAAGTAGCGATAAGAGAAAATGAGTCTTATAAACAACATCAAAGATCATTCTTATCCTGACATACCACCTGTTGCATAAACTTGAAACGTCTCTTCCTTTCTAGATTTTACTTGTCTCATTTGTAAAATAGATAGTTTGAATAATGGATTCCAGACTGAGTTAAAATTGCCAACTTTTGGCCAGGCCTGGTGGTGCATGCCTGTAAGCGGCAGCCTAAGAAACCACAGTTAGGGTCAGGGATCACAGTTCCAGTCCCGCCAGGAGCAAGTAGCTACACCTAGTTCTGGGAAGCTGAGGCGGGGTACTGCTTGAGTCTGTGGTACCCCGGGCAACGTGAGCCTGCGGTTCCACTGGCAAAAATAGCAAAAAAAAAAAGTCAACTTTCATCTCCAACCTCCTATGATTCTAAATATTTGAAGTAAAGTAAGTGAAACACTTAACCACGCAAATTATATGTGGAACTCAGGAGAAAGGGTTTTTTCCTTTCCTCTGTAGATTACTATCCTTGTGATTTTGGTTTACTTTTTCACCTGTCAGTATTTAAGCATGAAGATTAATAGTTGCATTATGTTTTTGTGCAAGAGGTAATAGCCTCTTAATTGTTTTTTAATCGGACATTTTAGAGACATCCCATATTTCTCACACTAGAGCAGATTTTTTAGTATAGGGCATCTAATTTAAAAAGAGCTCAGCATCATCTGGTAAAAGATTATTTTTAAAATATAAATTATTTTAGTCAGATGGATGTATAATTATTTTCATTGTATAATTTGGCTCAATAGGGAAAAGATTTGTGTTCTCACGGTATCATTTCTCACTAGAACTAGGGTAAATATTTACTCTGTGCATAGGTCAAAATATTGCTGCCTTAATTTTAGTGATTATCTTACAACATGGAAAGAAAAGAATGATATCATAGTGGAATCTACTAAAAATCCAAGATGGACAAGGATTAACAAACTGATTATTTTCTGCAGTACTGACCATGTGTTAGTACTGACAATGAGATGCAGTAGCAAATAGGGACAGGAAGCACAGTCCATACATCCAAGAAAATTAAGGTGATACCTAAGTTATTTCTAATTGGGATTAATACTAAGAATAGCATTTATAGTCAGGTGACCTTATTTTGATTAATTTTATTTACACAAATTAATACATTTATTTTATTTATATACATAATTTTATTTACTGCAGGAAATCACCTTTCTTAAAGCTCTTTTCATCCATTAAGAGAAATACTAAGTTCCCACCTTTCACCCCAATGAATCATCGAGTCATGGGAAGTTTTTGTCCCACAAACAATTCCCAACTAATAACATAACCATTTAAAATTACCAGGCATTATAAAATCATACCTAATCTGGCCCCTCTCTAACCTCCTCATCAACCCCCTTTTGCCAGTGTCCTACATTTTTCACTATGCTTCAGTCACAAGGCCCCATTTGAGTTTCTTAAACATCTCAAACTCACTCTGATCTCAGAGCCTTTGCACTTCTTTGGAACATTCTTCCCTAGTTGGAAACTAACTACATTCTTTTCATTATTTTGATTTTAATTTTAATGTCTCTTATTAGATTTTTTTACTCTACTTTAAGTACTATTTTAAGCTTTAAAATTACATGTAATTGTTTATTTTTTAAAGTCTATTTGATGTAATTTATATACATATATGTACATATATAGACAATATATAGATATATATGTGCAACCAATACAAAAAAAAACTTTAAAATCCAAAAAAAAAATGTCTATTTGGTGTTTCTCTTCATTCAAAATGCAAAAGCACAATGAAGGCTGGAACCCTCTCTGCCTTGTTCCTTGCTCATGTTATATCTTAATGACAAAGAACACCAAGCAACCCACAATAGGAAACTAAATGCAAAGATTTTGACTCTGACATTTGTTTCATATCTATATGGGGATACGTCATGTAAATGGAAATGTCCTTTCATTTTTTGATGTCCTTTCACTCCCTAAGTGAATTCTTTTAGATGGCATCCAGTTCTGAAGCTCTAATTGTGAAACTACTTGCTATTTCTATTTCTATGCTATTACTCCTTATTATTTTTTATAAATCCAATCAATAGTGTAGTATAAAGGGTAAGGGGGACCAAGAGGAAGCAGGAACACAAGAGGATAAAAGAGGATGAAGAAGTATCCTGCCCAAGGACAGGAAATGAAGAAAACAGAATTAAAAACCATGTCAAGAAAAGGATTAATTGGTGAAAGTATCACAAGCATTTTTGGTGGGTCTGATAACTTACTGCTCATCAGTCAAAATTGGAGATCGAGCTGGTTGCAGGAAATAACATTTAATCAGTTGCTAGGAAAAATTGAAGACATGGTGGATTGTTATCCCCAAAGTGGGAAGAAGCAGGGACTTTTATGGAGATGTTACTTAGGAAAGAGAGAGACTAAAGAGTCTTTGGTAGTAAGATTCAAAGAAATGCCTATTTCTTCAAATTTTCCAGGAATTTATTCACACCTTTTTTCTTCCAAGTTTGATCTTTACAAAGGAACTAGCATGTTGCTGGTGGGTGTGCTTTTTACTATAATAGTGAGATTGTCTTACTTCTAACTCTATCTTGATTTCAGTTGTTTGGGCCTGACATATTGGTTTTGTCTACAAAAATATATAAATATAAACAGGAACAAAGCAATTCTTAACAGGCAAGTATAAAGGACTTAAGGCTACTAGATTAGTGACAAAAGGGCTGAAGAATCTCATTATATTTCAACAGAATTTTATATCATTCTATTAAACCTATCTTAGATATGTTATTAAGGAATAAAGGAAGTAAGCCATTTCTTTAATAATGACTAGCAGCTTTCATAAGGAAGAAAATGAATTAAAACCAGTTCAGGAAATGATAAAAAGCAGGGGTAGAACTGCTGATTTAAAGCAAAGCAGAAAGTTAAATTCTCCTTGTTTCCTACTCCCATCACAAAGCATAAAGTCCTAGAGGAATGTCTAAACCCTGGAGTTAGCCCATCCCAAATCCTTATGTGTCAAGCAGCACAAAGAAATAAAATGGTAGTTCTATGGTTTAGGCAAAAAGATGCACAGCCCAAGTTTAACCTGAAGCATAACTGTACAAATACAAAATACATAATTACAGCTAGTGTGTGTATTTCCTGTTTACCAAAATTATTGGATCATTGAGTGAAGTGAACTTATTCAGAAGTTCCAGAACCCGGAACTATACCAATCAGAAGTGTCCAAGATCAGAGCATCCTAGAAGAAATTATGAAGTATGAGAGGTATTAGTAAACTAGCTTATTAAATACTATCTTACGGAGAATGCAAGTCAGAAGACTGCAGGCAGATCCACAGACCAAGAATTTAATACTAATCATAGAGGGCTTTCCTGAGAAAAGAACAAAATAGTTTACTGAGGAGTGAACAGAAATATGGGTCACATTTTATCCTTTAGGCTTAAGATTCTATTTTAAGTTTGGAAGTCTTCATGTTCCCACCATCAGAATGTTCCGTGCTTTGCATAGAAACATCCCTGTCATGCAGAAGCGCATATCTTTCTAACTTATTGGAGGGCCAGAGATGATTGTAACACTGAATGCTTTTATGTTTCTTCAATACTAATTAGCAGTTACTGAGAAATTGCTATATATGGACTTTCTTTTAAGTGTCATAACATACTAACCAATTTGATTCTAAAAATAACATATATATAGGAATATTATTTTTCCCACATTGTACATGAGGTCTCTTTAGCATAAAAAAAAAGGTGAATCATCTACTCGAGTTTATACAACTCTCCAAGTCATCCTTTAATTCTTAGTTACTGTGAAAGTTTTATATAATTCATTTTTATATAAGTAGATGATATTATTTTACTATAATACAACATCCCTAGAAGGATGCAGAATGATTATTTTCCCATTTTACAGTTGAGGAAATGAAAACATATTTTGGAAAGCAATTTAATCCTTCTTTCCCCCACATAACTGGCAAGACAAAAAAAAATCAAGTCTCAACTAGTTTAAATATGTTTTATCTACAACATTAAACTATAATATCTAGAAATCTGTTTATCCTATTAAGCAAGTTAGCTAGGTCAATGTCATGGATTTAGTGTGGAAAACTAATAAAACATGATTGTAAATTCCTGGAGAATTGCTGAACAGTGCAGTTTTCATTGCTTTCCCTTTCTGGCATACATTCTAGAAATAAATAAATCAGAGAGGCATCCTGTGTTTGTTTGTGGAAAGGAAAGGAATGGAAAGGAGGGAGGCAAAAGCGATGATCCATTATGCATTGTTTCCTAGCATAGGACACAGATCCAGCAGCAGTGCCAGAGCCATATTTTAAATATTCATGAGGATGTGGGTGGTTGCCCAGAATAGGTTGCACTCCAGGGAAAGGCATCCCAGGACTTGTTGTCACAAGGTGTTCTGTAACTGTACCGAGTCACAGTGACAACAACACCCTCCAAAGTGGGAAACCCTGGACCTCCTGTACATGGTCCTTGGTACTTTCTGTTCAGCAAAAGCATAAAGCCTGGTGGAAATTGTCTGATGGAATCAGCAAAAGAAATTCCTTTGCACCAAGTTGGGCAAATGATGAATTTGTGTTTCTCACTGGGTTTTTCACAATGACTCTCATCTTTTGCTTCATCTGTAAGTCTGATACAGCTATCCAAAACAGCTTTGATAACAAGGTCAACGCGACAGTTACTGCAATATTGCTCCTGTTAGTATTTGTGTGTGTGTGTGTGTGTGTGTGTGTGATGACTGTGATTTTGCTAATTTTTCTGAAGGAACTTCATTTTTTAAAAGAATGTACTTGGGTCCAAATAACAAAAATATATAATTCCATGGAAACTATTAATTGTGGTACTTTGTAGGAACTCAATATTCCAATCTGCTTAAAGTAAGGTAATAGAAGTGCTTATATTCTAAGAGCATGCAAGGGATATCACAAATAGACCCTGTGATATACTAATACATCAAAAGCAGACTACTATAACTTAAACATGACTTGAATAAGTCAAGTCAGTCTATGACTTGAATAAGTCATATTTAAGTCATAGACTACTGCTATGACTTAAATATGTTTTAAAAGATATTGATTGCTTATGATACTGTAAAATATGAATAAATCTAAATGAGAGGTAAGGAGAGAAATGAAAAGGTAGGTACAGAGGAAAGAAAAATTTATATTTCACAAAAATTTACTATTATAGTCATATGTAATGCATTCTAATATTTTCTATTCCATTTCATTTTATTTTCTTTGATTCTAATTTTCAAATGATTGGTCATGATCCTTTAAATTGATTGCATGATCCACCATTCTGTCTCAGCTGCAATTTCAAAGAAATGTAAATAATTCTCTCAACTAAAATGCTGAATCGCACGTTGAAGATGTGTACATACATATTTAAAAAATTTTTCTGTAAAGGAAGAAAGTATCAAATTTGCTTCTATCTTGAGAAAATCTCTATTACCTTAGACAGTTGTGATTTTTCTCCCCAGCTTTTCATACTACAGACATCAGGAATTAAAACAATGTGACAAAAACAAGTGACAAGGGAAATGAAAATAAACCTAAAAGTACTGCAGATATTGTTTTTGTTTTTGAAACAGACTATAGAATAATTATAAAGCACATCATTAAACACAGGAAGGCTAAAGTGAGCAGCGAAAGATTTTGAAATGTAGTCATTTGGAGTTTCTAGAAGTTAAATATACATATGGGTGATATTAAAATTCACTGGTAGATAAACTATAATATTAGGCATAGCTGAATTAAAAGATTTGTCACAATCTTAGTTAATCAAAAATTCCAAAGTATACAGATTGCTTACAGAGTCAAATGTGATGAAAAATATTAGGGGTCAATAGTCTTGGATGTTAAAGTGTGGAGATATGACATATACAACCAGAGTTTCATTTCAGGCAATGAATGAGGGGATAGAGAATAGGAAATATTTGAAGAATGAAAGATTTAATTTCTCCCTAATGTAAAGCATCAGTCCACAAACTCAAAAGGGTCAAGAAAGATATATTCAATAAAGTCCATCCCTAGATATAGCATAGTAAAATTATGCATATATGTAAATAAGAGGTTATATCCTAAATACATGAAAATCAAAAACAGTTACACTATATAATTCTGATTAAAGCAGACTATAACCACATTTTTTAATAACAGTACAGAGTGAGAGGGAAGAAGTTGATTAAACAAGTGTTCTTGGGTATTTCATATGTTTAAGGATATAAATAGTTTTTGTTAGATTAATAGGCATATACAAATAACTGAGGTATATCTTAAGTAAAGAAAAAATATATAATCTAAAAATAAGCAAGTATTCAAATGTTTCAAGTTTTCTTATACGAGAAAGAAAATCAAGAAAGATAATTAGGAGATGTGAGATTATGTCTTGGAAATTTGGTGTAAAGTAATCCAGATATATGAGAATCAATGTAAACAGTCTTGTGGTGGATTAAATTTCAATGATAGTTCTTTATTATTATCCCAGTGAAAGGTGGGATTCAGTTCTCCTCCCATGGAACCTGGGTTGGTTCTGAGGCTGATTAATCAATAGAATGTGGCAGAAGTGACACTACAATTCCCACGCTTAGCCTTTGAGAGGACGTCTGCCTTCCCTTCTTTCTTAGAAAGCTCACAACTGGATGCTCCTGTGCCCAGCCCCTTTGCTGGTCCGAGTCCCCCTAGCTGCAGAAAGAGGCCAGCAAGTCACACTGGTTGAAAGTTCAAGAAACTTCCACATGACAACCAAGTGTAGGACCCTTCTTGGGTACAGCCCAGTGGAGTCTCTAGCAGATGCTGTACATCAGCATCACAGGGAGCAGAAGAGCTTCCCATAAACACAGAGAATCATATAAAATGAAGAAATGGTTGTTGTTTTAAACCATTAAATATTATGATGGCTTATTTCACATCAAAAATTGAAATAGAGCTAAAATTTCCAGTTATTAGACCAAGATTAAAACATGGGCTTACGAGAAGCAAATTCAATGACATGCTCTGTAAAAAAGGATATGTTTTAAACTATCACTTTAAGTAATACATTTTTTCTGTACACTTTTAAATATTTATATGTACTCACTTGCTCTATACAGTCCTTTGTGATGCAGGAATGATATCATATTTTACTGGTGATGAAAATAGGGAAATTATGTTATCTTGCCCAAGTCACAATAAGACTTCAAATCTAGGGCTTATGCATCTACACTCAAGCTTTTAACCTCTGTGTTTGTTGCCTTTCATCATCTCATGAACCCTTAATAAGTACCAGATTATGTTCTAAGGTCTTCACATCTTCTCTACATGACAATGAGATTTTTTTTTAAAACACAGAAAAAATATAAATCACACTAACACTAATTAAAGGCAAACAGTAATAATGTGGGTAATATCTAATACTGAATAAAGAGAAACCAAGAGGCAAGAAGATCATTATGGAATGATAAAAGTTTCAAAAATCATAGAAAGTATAATAATTCTGAATTTATAATCTCACAGTAAATTAGAAAGTATAATAATTCTGAATTTATAATCTCACAGTAAATCCAGATTCAAAATATAATGATAATTTGTGAATTACATTGAGAAAATTTTTAAATAATCATATCTTAGGGCAAAATTTCTAGTGTAGCTATTTCACTAATGTAAACACATCAATTAAAGAGTATGATTTAAACAGATAACTTTAAAATACAATAAAAATAAATTTATATAATTCACATATATTGAATATGATACCAAACTCATTGTGTGTATTCTTTTCAAGCTCAAAATAGATGGAACAAAGACTGACCATGTGCTAGGCAATAAATCTCCCAAACTTGGTAAATTTCAAGTAATGTTTTCTAACCACAATGCAATGAAGACAGCATAAGCATAATTAGAGAAAAATCTAAAATATTTGGCCAACTTTATTCATGAATAGAGGAGCAAAATCCTTAAAAAAAAAAAAACCTGGCAACTGAAACCAACAATGATCTTAAAATTAATACATTAAGACAAAGTTGGATTTATCACCAAAAAAAAAAAAAACTTGGTTTTATGTACTCTGTCACTCTATTGGGTTAATGTAACCATCAAATAATTTTATTAAACTAATAAATTCTTTAAAAATGTCTTTTATCTATAAAAATAGTATATTAGCTGTGCCTGGAAGGGAGGACTTGTTCAGGTATACATCCTCTAGTCCGGAGGGCATAGGGGCGTGCAGGCCAGCTGCACACTGCCAGGGGCAGCCAGGTCTGGCTGGAGGCCTCCATGTGACCCAGGGCTCCCTTCCTTCTACTCCTAGCCAGTGGGAAGCAAAGACAGAGAATAGTCTGTAGAGCCCAGGAGGGGGACGGTTGGGGTTGTAGCCCCATCCTCCAGCGGATGGTTGTTGCACGGGGCACCCATCTGCAACCCAGATTGGCCAAGACATTTGCCCCCGGTCCCAGCCCAAGGGAGAATTGGGATGGCACATGCATGGACATCTGAGCGCCATCCCCATGCAGGGAGGTACCAGTGTGGAGGCAAGCAAGGGGGGGGGATTGGATGGTGATTGGTGTGTGTCCCCTCCATTTCATCACTCTCCAGCTAATCTTCAGGAGGAGTAAGAACATATACAGCACAAACCCTATCATAAAACACGTGATGGACCATGCAAAAATCCAGCCCACAAGCCTGAGCTAGACACAGCAGATGGACAATAAAAAGAACCAATCCAGGTGAGACAGGAGAAACATCTATAGAACATAATATCATGAAGCACACCTATGCACTGGCCAGGTCTGGAAGACCCAGACCTCATTTCAGAGACACCTCCTGGGAGAGTAAGGCTTCCCTCCCCACTTTATGGGAAAGGAAAGCCAAAGCCTGGGGGCATCGGCCCCACAGCAAAGCTGCAACCTGAGGCAGAAGAGAACATCTGCAATGGTCAATCACAATTGCCTGTATCCACAGAGAAACTTCTTCACTGGCAATGACAGGGGGTGAGACCCCTAAACCTGATGCCAGAACCATAAGATAAAGCAGCAAAACAACAGAGATGGGGTTGGAGAAGACAGCCTCCACCGAGAAAGCATGGAAGATCACAAATAAAAATAGGCTGGCTGCCCAACGCAAACTTAAGGCTGAAAACCTACCATCAAGGC
Organism: Uropsilus gracilis; assembly: GCA_004024945.1. Lineage (NCBI taxonomy): Eukaryota > Metazoa > Chordata > Mammalia > Eulipotyphla > Talpidae > Uropsilus > Uropsilus gracilis. The sequence continues at coordinate 55,702 of PVHY01005903.1, read as the reverse complement.
TCTCCTGGTTCCGAGAACATAGTCCTTCACCCAATGAAAGAAACTACTACAGGAAAGAAAGAGACTAATGGACTTAACACAGACAAGAAAACAACAGAGTGGTGTGTGAGAGAATGGAGGGGGCTTCTAAGGGAGGGAGCTGGGAGAGATATCCCAAAAACCTTTTGGTGAGGTTGTGATTTAAAGAATTAAAAAAATAAATAATAAACAAATAAAATAGTATATTAACTCTCTACTCAGATGTTACAGATGATGAAATGGAAGGACAATGATTATAAATGTGATTTATAGGCTAAAACACACTATAAAAATGAAAACTCATTTTACTATATACAAGTCTATGTTTCTTTCTTGCTTTTCAGAATTGTCAAAATAAAGAAATACAAGAAATAATCAAGACAGTTTGTGCTTAAAAATGTGAACTGCACATCTAAATGGGTTTATCAACTTATATGTACAATCTGAAAAAATAAACATCATCATATGCACAATAGAAGTTGTGAAATATGATTTTCTTAGAGGCCCACAGTAAACCTTCCTTGATCATATCTCCCAGTATTCCATCCAATTCAATCACAATCCTAAAATTTGTGTTATTTTCAAATCTTCTGTTTACGTTTACATCCATTGCTTTAGTCCCAAATGGAATAGTGTGTTCATTATTCCATTTTACTATTCCACTATGAAATGTTAACTGGTTTTGAAATGTAAATTGGTGATTTCATACTAATGTGTCTATGTAATTTGCTTTATTTTCCTCCCATTTCATGTTATTAAGATTCTTCAGTTGTGGTACATAAAGATGTTCATTAATGTGTTTTGCTGCTTAAGAGTTTCACTGTTTAAGAATATTGCAGATGATACCTGTTGAAAGGATAATGCATATTTGGGTTAATTCAAGTGTCTCAACAATGTCATTATGAAGATTTCTGTCCCTGATTAGTCTCTAGGTACACAAGAACAAATTTTATTCTTAGGAATAAAATTGGTGTATTTTAAATATACTAAGAAATTCTCAGCTAAAGTTTTTGTATCTATGTATTGAATTCTAATCAGCATTGAACTGGTAAATGTTCCAGTTGTATTACATTCTCAAACCTAAAATCTCAATTTTTGATGGTATGTTTAATTAGAAAAGGAATCTTACTTGAGCTTTTATTTTGCATTTTTGTGATTATACCTACCAATGACATAAAGTATATTTCTTCTTGCTTTTTTTTTTATGGTTCCTTTACCTTTTCTATGAAATACTTCTTCATTCATAAAGCCCATTTTACTGTTGTAATTTTTTATTAAGTTCCAATAGGTACAAAGCAATATACCGAAGATATAAATGATACAATGCATAAATGCAAACCATAGAGAAAAATATTATTTTTGAATTTTCTATATATCATTGCAGATTTCATTACTTTTTCTCAACTATGAGCATATCCACAATGCTAAACTTTGTATTTATTATGTTGTTTTTAGGTTTTCCCTTTCCTGTATGGGATTTACATTGTTTACTTCATATATGTGAAGCATATACTTTCTCCTTACCTTCAGCTCAATAACACTTCTCTGTTTGCACTAGCTGGACTAGTCAGCAATACTCAAGAGAGTGATTAAGCAGCAATAAATAAAATCTGCTGCTACTCCCCCTCCAGCAGATTACATAGATCTGCCTTTGTGAGCAGCTGTTTAATTTTAAATCATTTCCAGAAATTCAAAGCACCAGCTACTTTGACTTTCAATTCTGGATTGCTTGAACTGACTAGGTATTTTGTTCTCTCTCTTCTTTGTATGTAATATATTATTATCATATCTGTGTTCTGATTCACATATATTTAGGATTTTCAGGATATCTCAGTTTCATTTGAGGAATCAATAGCAAAGTGGACTTGTCTCTTCATGTTTTATATAGTCTAATTGAATTCGTATTATCCTTAAATAACATAATTTACTTTATTAATTTCTGAAATACTTTACATTTTTAATAAAATCAATACTGGTTACAGATTATTAAGTTTAGTTTGATGATTATAATGTATATATTTAAAATTTTTATTTTCTATCATAACTATTGCACCTTTTTTATTTTTCCTGTAATAGAATTTTTTTAAATCATCTATAAATTAAAAAATCAATTGCACAAGAAGTTTAAGGACATAAATAAATATAAGGCATTATACTTTCCAATTGTAGTGGGAAATTCTGACAGGTCTTTCAGATTGATTATCCACCATACTCATAAAACCTTGGTTGATATTCTTGTCAAAAAATTATTTGCTATCATCTTTTATATATAGACACACATGCACATATGTCTGTAAATAAACTGATATGTATAATATATATTAATACACATCTAAATACCTATCATTATATTCTATTATCTATTAATTTTCTTTATCTATGTAAATATTTTATGAAGAAATTGGACCAAGTGAGGTATAACTAGAAATAATTTTACTTTGTCTTCATCTCCTCATCAGATTTATTTTACACAGCACTTTCTCATTAATTGTTTTCTTACGATTAGTCTGTGATTATAAATTCATGTGATAATTGTTTACACTAAGATAAATTTTCAAAAACCCTCTCTCATTATTATTCACAAACAATCTCAATCAAAGAACCTAAATGTCCATGGTGAGGCATTCCAGTCCCACTCTAGCAGTTAGCTTCTTATACTTCATCTTTCTGGCCTACTATAGTCAAACATTCTGAGGAAAAAATACAAAATGAATTAATTTAGGATGCAGATAATTAAACTGTCTGACTGTAAAATAAGAATGAAATTACCTACATTAGGAGAGTTTCCTGTTTTGTTACACTTTGCTTTCCTATCTTGTCTTTGTCCTGAGTCCTAGGTACAGAGCTCTTTAACAGCAGTGGAGCATATCTCAGATAAAAAATTGACAGTTTCCAGTCAAAGAAAATGAGGAAAGGGACTTTGTATTGGCTGGAGTTGGAAAAGAATGCAAGAAGAGAGCTAGAAAAGGGGTCTTAGTTCTCAGGCTAAGTCACTCAAGCAATCGTGGGACACAAGCCAGTGAAGCAAAGGCTTAGAAATGGAACTGAGAATAGCATTATAATTGCAGAAAACAACACAGAAATCTTTACCTTAAAGTAATTGATCAAAATACAAATACATTCCCAAAGGAGTATATCTACCTCATAGTCATGATGACCATTGTTAATTCATTTTTTCTTCAACAGTAAACTAGGAAAATGGGTTTCATTGTGAAAGAAAAATAGCAACCAAGAAATAACCAAACAAAAGAGTCACTAGAATTTGGAATTACCAGACAAAGACATTAAAGCAGGTATTATAACTATGTTTCAAGAGGTAATGAAAAATATACTTAAAAACTGAAAAGATAGGAGATAATAGCAGAGATACAAAATGAAAGAATGATGTGAAAATTACAATACATGAAGTAAAATTCTATCACTAGTAAAATGCAGATGACAGAAAAGAATTACTGAATATTAAAATAAAAATTCTATCATTTTCCTTCTACCAAATGACTTTAATATGTTGTAGTGTGTAATTATTAATGATGAATTCTTTGACTTTTTAATGTTTTTTATTTTGCTTTCTTTAAAGCAATATTTCATCATTATAGAATTATATGATAATGACTTTTTTCTTTTGTTGTCTAAAAAACAATGTTCCATGCTTGATTTCCATTATAAATTTTCTGTAATCTTATATTGTTCCTCTGTAACTAAAGCAACACATATTTTTCCAGGTTTTTAAAGAAATTTTCCTACTTTATTTAGAATTTTGAAGAAATAGATATGAAATGCTATCCTTCCTACCTTGCCCCCAGCGTGTTTACTGAGTTCTTGGATATAGACGTATTTTTATCATATGTTGAATATTATTTTTCAAGTAATTTTTCCATGCTTATCTTGCTCATCTCTAATCTCACTCATCTCTAATTCAAATTAAATGTAGGCTAACTGACTGAAGTTGTCCAACAGCTCACTGATGATCTGTTATTATTCTCTCTGTGTAGTAGCTTCTATTATACTCTATCTTCAAGGAAAGTTATACTTTGATTTTAATGCTCTCCAGTGTAACTTTCAGCTAAAAGGTAGATTTGGGGCTTTCTAAAAAACATCTTTCATGTTTCCGTTTTACATTTAGTACATATGGTATATAATTACAAAAACTCTATTAATGTCTTTTTCTGTTAATTCTAACAGCTGTGTTAGTTCTTAGTGGGTTCTAACTTATCATATGTTTCTAATATCTCTGACTAGAAACCACGTTTTGTGATACTTAGTTTATTGAGTGGTGATAGTATTCCAGAAATATTCTTGAACTTCATACTCTAATACTATGGAATTACTTTTAAATAGATTACCCTTTAAGGATATGAAGCATTCGGTCTTTCCTTATCAAGACTCAGTCTAGGACTAAATATTCCACCTAATTCCTAGGGATTTAGGATTATTAGGACAATATTCCACCTAATTACTAGGGACTTAGGATTTTCTCACAGGTAAAAAGTTATTATTCCTCCTATGTCTGGGCAGTATTTCATCTAATTTTTCTTATGATTGTTTTCAGTCCTGTCTCATTGTGCTGTGGCCTGAAACTCCATCAAGGCAGTAAACTGGGGCAAATGTAGGGCTCATTTTATATTTTCATTGCTTTACTGCCTAATGTTCAATAAAGCAATTGTTTATATATTGTATCGATTGTGTGTGTCAAAGTTTCTGTGTATACTCAGACCCTATCACTCTAACTTCAGCAAAAAGAAATCCTCCTATTCTCTATATGCAGCTTAAATATACGTACTTACAATATCCCCCTGACAATACTATTACTTAATAATATTTTTCATTTAATATTTATAAGTTTTCCGACTGGTAGTTGTTTTCTCATATAATTGATATAACTACCATTTATTTATAACAAACTGAAGACAGTTATAAAGCTTTCAGAGACAGACCTCTCACTTCCTATATTTTCTTTTCCATAAAAACTGTTGAACAGTTTCTCTCTAATATTGAAAAATAAATCTTAGAGAGAAACAATAGATATATCAAATAATAACTTATAGCTGCTCCCTATGACTAAATAAAATGTCAGTGTAGGTATAACCCCTAAATATCATGCATTCTACTTGGGTTGGGTAAGCTGAGTGAAAAGGGCTAATTGTATGGTGGAGGATACAATTGGACTATTAATGGGAAACTTCATGCAGTATATACACATGTGATATTTAATGGCGCACATCAGATAATTACATATTACAATAAAGTCATGTAACTTCAATAGAAATTGAAATAAAGAATTTATTCACATATTTATAGTACATGATCTCTAGGATATGAGAGTGAACAAATAAAGGTGAGAAAGTTTGCATAAAAGCTACTGTTTATGTATGAATTGAGAAATACAAAATATGTAGGATATATTTGTATTAATAAGCTATGTAATAAGCTTGACATGTAAAAATGTGGTAATTAGTTATAACTTACAATGGTTAAAAATTTTCTCACCTGAAAGATTGGATTTGTTTTATTTTTCCCCAAGGATATCCCTCCTTTAAAAAGTGATACTTGGAATAACATCATCTTCTCTGATCATTTTATTATCTGAAAGAAAGTGTGATCTTTTTTGAAGAGTGCAGGTGTTTGCATGTGAGATCTGACACTAGGGTTGCTAGGGCAACAGTCTATTTCTTGGTAATAAATAAGAAATCAGTACAAGAGCAAAATTATGTGCAAATAGACCAGTTACAAATTCCATTTGAAAATAGTATGTTTGTTTCAAGAGTAAATGAAATACAGACAAATCAGGAACTGGGAATCTTAAAATCTTGTTTTTCACTTTACCCCTGCATCAGAGGGAGCTTCTCCCATGCAACGTGCCCATGTTCTTAATACTCTCTTGCTTTTCCCTTATTCCTTAGATAAAACTTGCTCCTTTATTTGCTGAAGGCATGAATAACTGTGTACAGTTGTTGAAGTGTAACATTTCCTTAAAAGGATTCATGTCCATCTCAAAAAGCTAAAAAGGAATGCACCCTCACACTACCCCTTCCTACTCCCAACAACCCAGAATTTTCCAAGATATTACAAAATGATACCACTTAAATGATCCTTCTCCCAAGTCAGGTGGGTTGGCCTGATGATATTGTTGCATGACTATTATTATCTCCTGATCATTCTTTTGAATTGGGAATATAGATTCCAAAATATAGAAAAAAATTTTTAAGAAAAACACATTAAGGAATATGAATTTTAATATCTGATATTTATCACTAATAATATCTACTTAACACGCCAGTGAAGTCAAGAAATTGCTTATGTTAGCAAGCTCTGAAATAAGGTAGAAGATAGGTTAGATCAAAAGGTGATGTGGCATCACATCAAATTCCTTGAAAAGCTTATATTCCATCTTATCAATTATATTTTTTGAGATAATACGGACCTGTTATCTTCCAAGTTATTTTCTGCTGTAACTTTTTGTAACTCACTTTTAAAAATAATTTCCTCTTTAATATAAAAGTGAAATTATTCTTATGATATTAAAATTTATCAGAAAATTGTTTATATTAGGTGTGATATTAATTCAAGAATGTTCTGATGACAAATGCAGCAAATTTTCAATCCTAAAATTGACTTATTTTAAAACAGAAATCCACAAAATACAAAATGATATAAATTCACATATGTGTTAGGAAGCAGGAGATGATTTTTGAAACAATTCTTGCAAATATTTGGTGGATGCTAGGAACAGAGAATTGTTTTGACAGTTGAAATGGAATCACTTAGTGAACAACCTTTGTATACTTTTGGGAATTTGGACTGGTCCAGATCAAGTGGAAAATAATAGTTGACCATAATACCTTTAATAATTTGGATAATTTCCTCAAGATAGTAAGAAATATACTACATCATCTAGAAGTTCCATTAAAGTTTCATCCAAAGAATGCAGAAGCACAAGTCAAAAGGATAAATGAACTCTTAAGTTCGCTGCAATGCTAGTCAAGAAAACTAAGTTACAGAAACTATTAAGTGCACAATGACAGATGAATGAATTAAAATCTGGTATATGTGTACTTATACATGTGTATATCTAGGCCATGTGTGCAAACTACATGTATGTACCATGTATGTGAGTATGTCTTTCTACACATACATACATACAATTACATACAGTAGAAGCCTACTTAGCTGTAAAGGCTGAAATCTTGCCATTTGTGACAAGATAGATGGAACTGAAAGGGATTAGGCTAAGAGAAATAAGTTAAGGGGTAAAACACAAATATGGGATGATTTTACTCATATATGTAATATACCAAAACAAAACAAAGAATCAGACAAAACTAAACCAAAATTAACCCCAGAAATCGACTACAGAATTGGAGTTATTAGAAGGAATGTATAGATGATGGGGGACAAAGTGGGGAAGCAGTGCAATGTTATGTGGTGAAGGACTAGAGGTGTTTAGTGGTGATTATGTTTTGGTAACACACATCTAAAATTCCCCTAAGTAGTTTACATATTGTAAGCTAATGTTACTTCAATTCAAAAAAATGATAAAGAATACATTATTTTAAGCTAAGAGTATACTTTGAATTATACTTGGCCTAACTCTGGACCAAGAAATACCTTCCTATAAAGTGTAATCTTATCAGGTTTAATATCTAATAAAGCTTCTACACCTATTAAAAGACAATTAGTCCCACAATTATCTCCATCCTTCAGGTAACCACTCTCAATAAACATAATACTGCATAGAGATGACACCTAGACTCTTGCATCATCTTATTGAGTTGTTCTTTTCCCTAGTGCTCTTCTTCCTGTCGCACACAGTTTACTCTGCAACACACTTGTTGTGAGAGAGATGTTCTAAAAGGCATGAGAAATGTTTGCCTTACTAGGACAGAATATGTTCAATTCTCAGCATCTTCCTGCTAGCTGCGAATTCAAGTCCTGACTGCCTAACATGGTCTACAAAGTCATACATGATCTGGTCCCTAAATACACCTAGCCTCATCTTTTCATTCTTCTCTTTCTCCAGCTTCATTCATTGTACAATTTCACTTCTAGCACGTTTTCCCCTGAATCTTTGTTTAAAATGTTTACCAACTTGTCTGCCCATTCCTCACTGCAGTTGAATGAACTGGAATACAGTCAAATGCTTCACCTTGCTTAAATGCTCTGAAAGAGCAAGCCTCTGCTCATTTCTCTAGTCTCACTTTGACTTTCTTTTCTTGCTATCTTGTTTCAGCCACCCCAGTCCTATTCAAGTTCTTTACCATCTCCAGCTTCCTATATATACATTTCTTCCTGCTTAGAAGCTTGATTTCTTTCTTCGCCTATCTACCTTCTGTATATACTGCAGGTTTCATTTCACATATCATTGCTCATGGAAAGTCTCCTCAAATTCATCCCTATCTTGAATCAGAAATTCCATTATATGGTTTCAAAGAACCCTAAACACTATATATTGTCTAATCTTATGCATTCATATTTTTCTTTAAGTGAATATCCATCATCCACTATGGAAACCAACAATCCATGGGGACTTGCTACTATATTTTTGACAAAATATTGAATCTTTCTTGTAGTTATTCCATCAGATAACATAATACCTGACATATAATCATTTGATAAAACTTATTGAAGGAATTGAAATCTAATTTGTATTTAGAAAATTATTACCTACTGAAAAGAAGTTGCCATATACTTGTTATCACAAACCTATACAATATAAAAATGCTATAAAATTTGCATATATTTTTAAAAAATCTCAATAGCAGATAAAATGAGGCCTCAATTGTTTCCAAATTCAGCACATAATTGGATTCACTTCTTATCACTTCTCTTAAGTATTTCTCACCATAATGAGGAATTAAAGTAATCCCTCTTTTCACTGTCATTGCATATAAAGTGCTGTTGGTAAAGAACTTAGAAAGGAATAATTTAAAATATTCATCAGCCTTCTAATATTTCTTCTCAAAAAAACTAGTCATATTCAGAACATGGTAAAAATCAAGATTTTGGTCCCCAGAATGACTGAACATTTCACAATCAATGCATGAACACCAATTTTTACTATATTTAAAGAGGATTTACCACAGAAATCAATTTGTTCCTGATTGAAAGTATGTGCTGAAGAATACACAGAACCACAGGGTTACCCTTATGCAATTATCTGTTTTCTTTTGTGATTTTCTTGCGGAACTGTGTATTTGAATGTGTGTTTAACAGTTTATCTGTTAAATGCAAATAATTTTCTTATTTTCAAAGAAAGAAAAGCTCTACTAAATATCTGTTTTGTTTAAGACAATATTTTTCTGCCATTTGCAAAATGTGGATAGACCTAGAGGGTTTTATGCTTAGTGAGAGACAAATACCATTTGACAAAAAGACAAATACTATATGACTTTATCATGTGTTTATATAGAGAGAATAAACAGATGAAATAAATAGAACAACAATAAGAGAGATCAACTAGAATGGAAGGGGAGACAGGATTAGTAAATCAGGACAAAGGGAGATAACAGTAGATTAAGGATAAAATTTGAGTTTTAGCAATTGAATGCCGATTCCCAAAAATGAACAACTAAAACTTATATAATCCAGTGTTATCACAGATAAACAAGAGAATATCTTTTTAATTTCAGACAATTAAATTTGAATATTAATATAACTAAAAAATATTTTGACTCTTATTCTTTTAGAATTATTTTCAAAGATCCTCAAGAATATTCTTCTGTTTGAAGAATGTACCTATGTTTGACAGATGAAGAATCTGAAGTCCAGAAAGACTGAATTAAGTAGTTTGAGCATTAAACAGATGGTTGAGTCTTATTTTTTATTGTAATAAGAAATTTAACATAGTATGTATACTGTATTAGATTATAAGTTATAAATGTGTGCACATATATTTTAATATCATAAACTTCCTTCCAAAGTAGGTAGGTCTATTAAAAAATCTTATTTTCTATTAAAATTTGACTGGGATTGGTAAAGAGTGAAATCATTGTTTCTACTTATGTAGTTTTTAAAAAACTAAATGTTTGTTTTTTCTTCAACTGACATTAGACTATATATCTGTGACTTTGCACCATCCCATAGCTTTATTTCATCTCTATCTTTCAAATGTTTCTCATTTTGAGATCCTGGTTAAAGGTTTTTCTTCCAAGTAGATACACCATGTATACTGTTATGCAAGGAGATAATTTGGAATTTGAATACCTCTGAAAGTATCTGATTGCTTTATCATGCATCATGTTTGCCTGTAAATCACTGTACAAAGCATATAAATGACTAAATCCCAATCACTGTACTGGAGATGTAAACTCCTGCTTTAGGAAGCATAAAGAATTAGCAAAGCAGTTGATGAACTATCACAATGTTCTCAGAGTGAAGAATGTGAATGTGAAATATAATATGATCCGACACAGACTTTTCCCTTGATCACATATATTTACTTCTCTTCTCTTTCTTTTTACTCATTTACTGCTTAAAGGATGTTAAAAAAAAATTTCATTCCAACTTGTGCTCAGTCATGAAGATCAGGATCTAATGATGACAGATTTACATGAGAACCAGACCTGGCTGATTTCAGTTGGGAGACCTATGACAAGAAAGACATGTTATTCCCCCATTCACTAATACACACCCCAATTTAAAAGAGGAAGGAGGGAAAGCACCCAGAAGTCAAAAATTCTTTTTTTTTTTTTTTTTTTGAGACTAGGTCTTGTTTTGTTGCCCAGGGTAACCACAGGCTCACGTTACCTAGGGTACCATGGACTCAAACGATCCCCAGCCTCAGCCTCCCAGGTATCTAGGATTACAAGCATATACACCACCACATCCAGCTAATTTTTTGGGACTAGGTCCTGCTATGTTGCCATGGGCGGGTCTCGAACCTGTGGATTTGAGCAATTCCTAGCCTTGATCTCATGCTTTGTAGGCTGCAATTAAAGGTACGTACCACCATGCCTGTGCCTGGACTACAAAAATTCTTAAATGTCATTGGTCAATTATTCAATTTTAATTACTTACTATGAAGGTCAACTATGTGCCTTGATTGGGAATAGGTCCTGCTTCTTATAATTGGCTCCATTGTGCATTATGCTCCATGAATCTTTAGTCTCTCCTCTGAGAATACTTTTTTCCCCATTATATTCTTCTCTAAATTTGAGGAGGAAGTATATCTTCAAAAAATATCAGTGTAATAGTTTGATATCCATATGAAAAAATTAAAATAGAATCTCAAACTTAACTCACACAAAGTTAATCTAAATGGAATATAAGTCTAAATATCAAAAACCATGAATCACCTATTGAAAAGAAAACAAAATATGATCTTAGAAACTTGGGAGTAGCAACCATATTTTAAATAGAATATATAAGGCAGAAACATGGGAGAAAATTTCAAAAATTGACCTTCACAAAATGTTAATGTTTGTTTTTCAAAAGATATAATTAGGAGAGTAAAAATCCAAGTAAAGAATATATTATATGTGTGTGCATATATACAATATATGTATAGAACTTTTAATTGGAAAATATAAACCTGTTACAACATATTAGTTAGAAGACCAACCATTTAACATTCAAATAATATAAATGTATTTATTCACAAAATAAATAGTTGATAACCAATAAATGCTTGGAAAGCTAATCAGTATCATTAACTACCAAAAAAAGTGCAAACTGAAACATAATGAGCTACTGTTAACACGTTGAAGTAACTAAAATTTAAAAGGTTCACCATACCAAATTTTGACTGGATTAGAATGGAACTGAGAATGTCATAAACAGTTGTATAAATATAAATTGAAATAACAGGCAAGAACTGTCAGTTTCTCATAAGTTTAATAATATGCTAGCCATGTGACAGCAACTTCCATCCTTGATAATTACAAAAAGCAGTAAGACCAGGTATTCACTGAATGATAAATGTATAGATGTTCTTAATATCTTCACTTGCATTATGCCTGAATGGATACTTTCCAAAGGGCCATTGAAAGAAATCAATAGGCTGCGCCTGAAAGGGAGGCCTCTGTCAGGTAGTGTCCTCTCATCCAGAGAACACAGTGGCATGCTGGCATACTGCTGGGGGTAGCTGGATCAGCGTGGATGCCTCCAAGCAGCCTGGGGCTCCCAACCTTCCACCCCTAGCCATCAGGGAGCAAAGGCAGAGGAAACCTGGGGTAAGCCCCCCATATCTGGAGAGACTGGGGGGGGGTGGATGGGGTTGTAGCCCCATCCACTAGCAGATGGTTGTTTCATGGAGCAGCTATCTGCAGCCCAGATTGGCTGAGGTATTTGCCCCCAGGCCCCAGCCCAAGGGGGAATTAGAATGGCACATGCATGGACATCTGAGCCCTGCCCCATGCAGGGAAGGTGGGGTATGCTCCCTCCATTTCATCACTCTCCAGGTAATCTTCAGGTGAAGCAAGAACATATATAACACAAACCCCATCATTAAATGGGTGAGGGACCACACAAAAATCCAGTCCACAAGCCTGAGCTAGACACAGCAGATGGACAATCAAAAGAACCAGTCCAGGTGAGACAGGAGAAACATCTATAGAAACACGATATCATGAAGTGCACCTATGCACTTGCTGGGTCTAGAAGACCCAAGACCTCATTTCAGAGATTCCTTCTGGGAGAGCAAGGCGTTCCTCCTCACTTTACGGGAGAAGAAAGGAAGGCCAAAGTCTGGGGGCATAGGCCTCACAGCAAAGCTGCAAACTGAGGCAAAGGAAAACTACTAGAATGACCAATGACAATTGCCTGTATCCACAGAGAAACTTCTTCACTGACATTGGCTGGGGGTGAGACCCCCTAAATCTAACGCTAGAACCATAAGGTAAAGCAGCAAACCAATGGAGATGGAGATGGAGAAGACAGCCTCCAACGAGAAAGCATGGAAGACCACAAATAAAAATAGACTGACTGTCCAATGCAAACTTAAGCCTGAAAACCTACCATCAAGACTCTCCTGGCTCCAAGAACACAGTCCTTCACCCAATGAAAGAATACTACCACAGTAGAGAAAGAGACTAATGGACTTAACACAGACTAGCAAACAACGAAGAATGGGATGTGAAAGAATGGAGGGGGTACCTGAGGGAAGGAGGTGGGGGAGATATCCAAAAATCATTTACTGAGGTTGTGATTTAAAGAACAAAAAATTAAAATTAATTAATTCATTAAAAAGTAAATGCTATGTGCTCAATGGAATAATACTTGGCAACAGGAAGAATAGACTCAAAATAATTTTGCTAAAACAATGATGTCAGACAGTAAGATGGGGTTCCCTTTATTTAAAAAATGTAAACTACTACACAATGACAAAGTTCAGGTCCATGGTTTGACTGAGATGGGAGGGGAGGACTATCATCTAAAGGCACTGGGGGTCCATTAGTGATAATGTGAATATTTTGATATACCTTGATTATGGTGGTGATTTTTATGAGTGTGCACAACTGTCAATACTCTTTTATATATTTGAAATGAATGCAGTTTTGTGCATGCCTTTTTTCTCAAGTGTACATGAACTTTTCTCAGAACTTTGATATGAAAAATATAAAAATATACACCCCTTATTTTTATCAATATGAAAAATATATAGAATACTGATTTTTATTTTGTTTTGCTGTCATAAATCTAAGAGTATTTACTTTTGTTCTTGGTATGTTATCCCACTGTATGAAGCTAACTACACTTTTCAGAACAGCTACAAACCATGGAAATAACATTTAAAATATCTGCTTGAAGATAGCACCTAAATCTTCTAAGGAGAATCAGAGAAGCCAGCATGTCAGAGAGAAACTCAGAAAGATGGTTTTAGCATTCAAGTACACTGATTTTTTTCTTAAGGAGTTTAATTTTCAAGTTGCATCTGATAAGATAATAGGCAAGCAATTTAGTTTCATGGGATTCATTAGAAGAGCTAGAACACAGGAATCTCCAAGTAGACAGATCTCTGGCAACACCTTTACTTTTCCTATCTACTTCTGTGTGTGTGTACACAGGCAGCTAAGTACTGAGAAAGAAGCAGTAATTCTACTTGGTTGAAAAACCTCATATAACAAGTATTGTTGATATTAAGAGATGACAGAAAAACCTAAAAGAAGCCCAACCGAATGGGAAAAAAAATTTTGCCCTCCACAAGAGTGATAAGGGTTTAATAATGAAGACCCACAAAGAACTCACATTAACTAAACAAAAGTAAAACAAGAAGCCCAATCAAAAAATGGGAGAACTAAAAAGACACTTCTCCAAAGAGGAAATACAAATGACCAACAGGCACATGAAAAATTGCTCAACATCACTACCATAAAATAAGGGAAATGCAAATCAAAACCACAATGAGATACTACCTTACATTAGTAAGAATGGCCCACATCCATAAAACAGGCAACAACAAGTGCGAGGATGTGGAGAGAAGGGGACACTCTTACACTGCTGGTGGGAATGTAAACTGGCCCAACCTCTATGGAAAGCTGTGTGGAGGGCCCTCAAATTAATGAAAATGGAACTACCATATGACTCAGCAATTGCTCTCTTGGGAATCTACCCTAAGGAGACCTCAATGCTTCTACAAAGGGACACCTGTGCTTGGATGTTTATTGCAGAACTATTTATAATTGCAAGGACATCAAAGCAATGAAAATGTCTGAAAACAGATGACTGGATGAAAAAGGTGTGATATATATACACAATGGAATACTACTCATCAATTAAAAGTGACAAATTGGACGATTTTATGATAACATGGATGGGCTTAGAAGAATTCATATTAGCAGAAACAAGTCAAAAAGAAACAGAAACCAAATGGTTTCACTACTATATGGAACATGGGAAAGATAAACAAAAAGCCATGAAGAAAAGTCGAAACAAGCCAGCAATCAAATTAAAGTACACAACTTTGGGGGAGGGGAGGTGGGACAGGGTGGGAATGCACAGGGAGAGGGGGTGAACCCCAGAGATCACAAAGATGTGAAAATTTTATATAAAAAATATTAAATATAAAAAAAAGAATTGAAGATGGGTTGCACTTATCCCATGAAGTCATAGAGAGGGTGTTTCTAAATAGAGGACATAATAAACAACCAGCCCTTCCTAAGGTTTTTACAAGATCTTCTTTCTCTCATTATTTCTCAGGAAGAAAAATATAAGGGAGGTTTTAAGTACGTTCCAGTTTCTTGTAGAAGAGATAATTAATGTCATTGTTTGCTCAGTTTCTTTCTTGTAGGTAACCTACACTCTTCCAGAAGCAGAGTAAATCCTACTGTCATTTCCAGTACACAATATTATTTAGTATATAGTTTTAAATATCAGGAGGAGTAATCCTTTTTTAGAGTCTCTTAGTCCCCAACATCATTCTTCAAAATGACCTAATTTCAGGTAAAGTTTGAATAGGCAAAAAGTCATTAACTAGCTTTT
Organism: Uropsilus gracilis; assembly: GCA_004024945.1. NCBI lineage: Eukaryota > Metazoa > Chordata > Mammalia > Eulipotyphla > Talpidae > Uropsilus > Uropsilus gracilis. Next base: position 40,270 of record PVHY01005903.1, on the reverse strand, counting down.
ACCAACCATAGTGCTGACCTTTGGGTCAAAAAATTATGTGTTATACTTGTTCTGCTAATGTAAAAACCAGTTATTTCATTTCCCTGAGCTTTAGATCCTTGCAGGGTCATTAGACCAGGAAAACATGCCATGAAAAGTATGTCTAAATGACAAAAGTAATATTTTAAAATGCCAATTAACCTGATTCATTTAAACCACACTGACCACAGTATAAGTTGGTAATATATACCCCATTTGCTATGTGATAAGGTATATGCTAATTCTGATTGTCATTGATAAGTTACCCCAAAATATCCCCAACATCATGATAATTTTTTTAATGGTTTGCCTATGCTAAACATTAGGAACATGACCAAGAACACTGCTTCACATTATTTTTTTTCTGCAAGTTTCCCTCCTTCTTCAGCTGTCTCATTGACATAGCTATTTCTTATTTAGATATAAAAACAATTGAGGCAAAAGGGCCAAAATCGTGGGAGGTGATGACTTTTTCAAAACCAAGTTTTACTCTCAAGGCAAAAAAGCATGTAATTTAGACAAATCATAACTAAGATTATCTCTGAAGAAAAAGATGCCCTGGTATTTCTAGTATTGTACATCTCTTATAGACCTAACCCTAGCCTCCTTCAATTAACTTATTTACCGTAGATTTTTCTGTTATTAATTATCCTCAGTAACAAAGAAGTTGAATCCATGGTAAAGATCAATTGCATAACTGATTCATGAGCCATAAATTAAATTAAGGTTTATTCTAATTTTAAGTTTCCAGAATTTTGAGATTTTTCATTAAAAATAATTTTTAAATGAGAAACGACACATACAAGAAATCATATCCATACAGACAAGTCCTCAAACTACAAATGTAGTTTGATAAGAGTTTGGCTATGGCAGGAGTTTGTCATTATCTTTTTTTTTTTTTTTTTTTTTTTTTTTTTTTTTTTTTTTTTTTTTTTTTTTTTTTTTTTTTTTTTTTTTTTTTTTAGTGTTTATAACTCTTAAGTTCTAACCTAGTAAGTTTTGTCTTCTTTGCCTCCCATCAACTGCAAGTCTCTGATTAAAAGTTGTGGAAGGAAAATGAAAAGACATAATTTCCTTCATTAACTCCTCTGGCAAAAAAATCAGTCCAAAAAGAAATAAGGAGTCATCAGTCTGATCAGAGCCCCTTAGGGAAGATTTTCTTCTCTGATTAAGAAAAGTCCCTTGCTTGGTTGGATCTGCCCATTCATCTTGTCTTGAATGCAAATGTGTAAGCTCTTGCTTCTTAATGCTGATGCAGTAAGCAGAAATATAAGCTTAAAGGAATAAAAATCTCATGTATTTAGCATAACAGACAAGAAAATTTACTGAAAATCTAGATACTTGATACCACTGAAGGCAACCAATCTAGAATAAACTATTTGAAGATCTATGGTTACGTGAGGTAATAGATAAATCCTTTGTTGAAGCTGTAGTTTCTCAAGTGTCTGCAGTCAGGATGCATCCTAGGCATATCCTAGACAAACAACACTAAACCACTAAATGAGTTGATGCACATAGAGCATTTAAACTCATGTTTGGCATTAGCAATGTTATTAAGGGTTTTTCTTTGTTGTTCTTTTATTACCTGAGATCAAAACACTTATAAACATAAGTCTACTCAACCTTTTCATTTGACTAACATCTCTAACTTAATATATGCAAACCCAAATTCCTTCAGATTCATTTTCTACCTCTAAATTACTTTCGCCCATATCTCCCCACCATTAGCACTATCGCTCACACCAACAACCTAAGACATTCTTATTACTTTTTCTTCCAACCCTTACATTTAGCAAATTAGTAAAAAAAAAAATCTGGCATAACATGAAGATTACATCCAAATTCGTTATTCTTTATCATTCTTACTTCTACCACTCTAACCCAAGCCATTGTCTATTCTAACCATTGTAATACTGCTTCTGCTTTCATATTTGTGCTTCTATACTGCATGATCCATAAGAGCTAGAAGAACCCATTTAAAATAAAGACGTGATATGCTTTTTTTAATCTATATTTCAATGTGATTTCAATACTCTTAGAAAATAATTCAAACACTTAGCACTGTCTGAAGGACTATATAGTCAGATAACATTCATGTCTTTGACTCTCCTGCCTTGTTTCTCTCTCATTCATTTGATTTAGTAATACTGGATTTTTTACTCTTCCTTAGAGACAACAATTCTTCCTTCACCCAGGGTTTTCTGGATTGCTGTTTACTTATCCTGGATTATCCTTTCCGTACTCATTGTATGAAACCCTGCCTCATTTTGATAGGGTGGGTTACCCCCACCTGGGTGTCATTGTCTTCTGTTTAAGATTGCAGATTTCAAGAAAGGTATGCTAAAATGTGAGAATGGCCTTAATTAGAATTTCCTTTCAGAAAGATACAAGGGGGGGGAAGAAGTAAAACAAGTTTTTTTTTCTTTGTAATGTAATAATTCAGGAGCAGTTCCTGGAAGGCGGGAAAACTGAATATATAAAGAGTTTTGAAACAAAGAGAGGGAAAAAAAAAAAAGAGAAAGATGGGAATGGAGATTGAAATTTCGGCCATTTTGTAGGATGGAGATGTGAACAATGTGAGCTTGGCCATATGGCCAAGGACTGGGCCTGCAGCCCTTGGCTGACCCAGGCTAGCCACATGTGTGCTAAAGGCAGTTAAGAAGTTTGCAGGTTTGAACTCCATGTTGGAGTTTGTTTTGCTGAGTTTGACTTGTGTCTGGAAGAGGTTGTACAAAAGTCAGGCCTGAACTTGCCTGGATCTGGTACCATGAAGTTTCCTCTACTACCTGGATGACAAGAAGAGGATGGCATGGAGGAGCTGGAGCATGCCAAAGGAGCACGCCAAAGGAGCACACCAAAGGAAGATGTCTTCAAACACGCAGAGATGAAATCTGGCTGGCTGATTTTGGCGAGATGATCAGGACTGAGAGACTGAGGATTTTTGGGCAATCTGGGAAAGGACTTTGGACAATGTTGAGAAAGGTTTTGGACAATGTTAAAGTTATCTGAGTTTTACTTACATGTTTCTTTTGTAGTAGTTAGGAAATCACTTTGTTAGAAATAAATTAGTCTGCACTGATAGTCTTGCTTTGACTTGGAATTTTGGTTGAGAAGGCTGGGGATGGTGGAAAGAACCCACGAGAGTCTAAAAGGTAAATTGAGGCAAACTAGTGTAAAATTTAAACTGTGTTTCTAAGTGTTTCTTTTTAGGTTTGAAAGAGGGGAAGAGAACTGAGAGAAGCTGGTAGCTGATTTTTGCAAACCAATGATGAAGGTGAACAATGAAAATGCTAATGAACAGTTTGAAGTCTGCTTCCTAGGGAGAAGCAGGTATGCCTGGTTCAAGTTAAAGGTAAAAACTGTTGAACTGCTAGCAGCCTGCTTTGTAGAGAGAAAAAGGCAGAGATGTGTGTTTAAAGTTAATGTCAAAAAGTCTTTTCTCTTTTTACCCTGTTTCAACTTTATTTAAGGATCTTCCCAACTATCCTCTCAACAGATAGTGTCCCTCAGTGATTTTATTTAAAGAAGCATAGAAAAAGCAGAAATTAGTAGATTTGGATTGAAGTACTATAAAATCTTGAGACTTGATTAGTGTTATTGAGAAAAAGTCACTTAAGATTTTTGCATCTCAATTTTCTCATCAGTCAAATGGGAAAATATGCACGATCCTAGGTTATGAAAAATTCTGAGGACATATATACATGAAAATGGTTCATTAGTTGCATAATATATTAAAATGCAATTTTCTATTTTTGAATAATTACAAATAGTTGAGAGCAATAAAGACAGTGATGATATGGCAAAGCCTATATAACACTTACATTGGTATGATGCTTTCGATTTTACAGTTTCCCAAAAGGTTATGCAGTGATCCCATGACAATAAAAAAAAAGACATAGATCTATTATAATCATTTATGTATGAGAAACCTGAGACCTTGTGCAGTAAAGTAGATTGCATTTATAGCTACAAGTGTTAGATTTTATGCCAACATTTTTACAACTACATATTTAATACCTTGTGCAAAACACAGGACAGCAGTAAATGGCTATCTTTTGTCAAAAGGGAAGATGTTAGACTAAATATTTTCTCTAAGATATACATTAAGAAATTATCCAGTATGTTCTATTGTGCTGACATAAATATTGAAATTTATAATTAATGACAAGAGATTTTTCAATTCTACAGCCAAAATAAAGAAAAAAATGCAAAAGTGGTTTGCAGAGAGTTAATAGTACTCCAAGTTCCTGAGTTTGTCACCTCAAATGAGAGACTTACTTAGACCATAAAATTAACTTCCTCCATTGCCAATTGCCCAGCTGCATGACAAGACAACCTACACATCTTTGTTAATTGAATGAAGCAACTTTGCTATGCTTCTCTTTCCTCCTCACTGGCGACACAAGCTGTGCAAAGTTTTGCAAAGGAAAATCACTCCTCAACAAGATTTACTCCTGACAAGCTGTTGAAGCAGAGGAGGGCCAAGGTTCCAATGGGTAACCATAAATGAATATTGCCAATCTAGAATAATATGCAGCCACAGGACTTCTCCAGCTAATTGGTCCTTGAGGCATGTGCTTCAATGATTTTTTTAAATTAGTATTCCTTTATAGTGGAAATATTATGGGGTACTTCCATTCATTCAGGAGAATAAATTTTAAGAGAAAAAGACTTCAATGAGAGTTCAAGGGTATTTAAGGTAAACCAAGTCTTCAAATGTTCAGAGAGGGCTAACAAGTAGTGCAATCAATGCTGCATTTGAAGAGCAGACTCAATCATTGTGTTTAGGTACAATTACAGCATTTGCAGCTCTCTCATGGTTGTCAACTTTGGGGGAAAGTGAACAATGTTTTACAGATTTAGATTTAGTAACATCTGAAACTATGCAGGAAAATATATCTAATAAGACTATACATAACTATAAATATAGAATAAGGGCCAGTTCCCTGGAAGGGGTACATCATACTGAGAAAGCCTGAAGCTTGATGTAGACTGTTATTGTACAATTGTCTAGAAAGCATCATGCTTTAAGTTCAATGAATCTACAAGTTCCTTTTCATGAGCTTGGCTTCAAACATGGAGTATTATGAGAGAAACCAGCACACAAAATTTTCAGTTTGAAAATGTGTTTTTGTCCATTGTTTAAATTTTTGATTGCTATGATGCACAAGGTTCCATATTAGATACTGAGAAATATACAGAAAGAAGTATTTTTCTGCCACATGTTGGTTGTGTTACACAGGGCATGGTAAGATAGTTATATAATCATAGGTGAAAACATAGTAATAATTTTGTTTCTTTCTTGGAACTGTATTTATTTATTTGTTTGTTTGCTTATTTATTTATTTAACATCTTTGTCAGCCTCAGAGGTCCCCCACCACCCTGTCACCCATGCAAAATCACCTTAATCTCTGGTGTCTTTCGATAAGTAATAGTTTTTAGAAGAGCAAAAGAAAGCATCGACTTTGGAAAGCTTGGGGGGGGGAATGATGCATAGATTCTGAGTTTTATAGCTTGAAGGTAGAGAATATTTAGTCTATCCTCAGTTTTGATAGCAGGAAATCAGAGTTTTGGGTGGAGAAGATATTTCTCCTCTTTCACACAACTAAATAATAACAGACCCAGAAGGGAAACCAAGTCTTTCAAGTACCCTGCTTTCTGAAACTTAAAGAAATTGGATGTTCAAATTAGTTAGGTTGTTAAGAATAACAACCTCTGGGCTCAGGAGAATTTAACATCAGGATGTATTTAATATCAGGTGGCTCAACTAGTTACCATCTTTACCATTTAGAATCTCATTAGCATCTCAAGCTTAACTGTTCCAGTGAAATCTTCATAAACAGACAATAATCAAAAAAGAAACAAAACAATTCTAGCTTGCAACAAAATGTGAACCACTTAAATTGTTGTAACTTAGATTTCTGCCTCTCCTCAACTTTACCTACAACCTTTAATAACAGATCCTTGTACCACTACTGCTGTGACACATACTTCTCAATATCCTGATCTGTCATCTCTCTGGTCTTCAGGCTCACACTGACTGGATATTCAGTTCATACCTCAAACGTCAAACATGAAAGTATTAAACTGATTTTATTACCTCCCTGCCTTGACATGCTTCTCCTGTTTCATTGCCTCTGGTGTAATTAAAAATGTGAAAATCTAAAATAACTTCTGAATTGTTTCTTTATTAGTAATTCATTTTCTATCATCCTCTGTGAAAGTCTCCATTTCTTTTATTTTTTTTCCCTATATGCTCTATCACCTAGATTTATCAGGTGACTTTAGGTCCTTGGCAGTTAGCATCCAATTGTAAAAGACTGCTGCAATTTCTAATTTACCTAATAAAATTTACCTAATAAAATTGTTTTAATGGGTTCATGGAGATTATTGGTTGATTTTTTTTCCTGTTTATTTGGACCTTACTGCCTATATTTTCTATAAAGAACATAGTGGTTTAATAATTTTTAAAAACTCACAAAATTAAGACAAATATACATTATGGGCATTTTCTCATGTCATTTTTGTGATTATTTTTATATGAAACTAATCCATGTCCACTGTTATAAATGCAAACACTAATCACTGTTTAATTTAAAAAAAATAATACTTTTGTTCAGCAAAATTTTTTCCTCACTTTCCGGGGAACACAGTCAGGAAAAGCATTCAGTTTTACTGATAGTTAAAGTCTGGCCATGTGACAGTTTTCTAGCCAATAAGTAAAAGTACATCATCTCTAGGTTTTCCAATAAAAACTTCCCAGATAGAATCCTCAGGATCTATAATCTTCTTTCAACTGGATTTCAATATCCAGAAAAACTTAGTGGAAGCCACAGGGAAAAACAGCACAGACTAACAAGCTGTTGTTATGTATAGATATATATTATATAAATAAGTTATAAATTCTACATTATAAGTTATAAATTATAAGTTGGCTGAACAAAATTCAACAAGTTTATTTATTTATTTATTTATTTATTTATTTGTTTATTTATTTAGCTAACATCAATCCATGGAGATTCTGCATTAATGATAATGATGGTGGTGTGCATCTCTTCTTCATACAGGCAGGTATTCAAGGTTATCACCTTAAATACCTTGAAGGTGAATCACCTTGAAGGTGATTCAAGGTTATCCTACCTTGAATACTGCCTGTATGAAGAGATGCACACCACCATCATTATCAATAATGCAGAATCTATACATATCATTAATGCAGAATCTCCATGGATTAATGTGTTAGCAAAAAAAAAAATAAACTTGTTGAATTTTGTTCAGCCAACTTATAATTTATAACTTATAATGTAGAACTTATAACTTATTTGTATAATATATATCTATATATAACAACAGCTTGTTAATTTCAAATACACTCAACTTCCCAAACTAAGTGCTTACAGAATAAGAATAGATTAAGCTTATTCTGAAATAAACCCCATAGTCTATAATGGTCCAACACAGTAAAGGTTTCTTTCCTTTGTATCCCAACTTCTTGCCTGTCCTGTTGATCCTCCACAGCTATTGTATAAGCCAGTCATTCAGATTGCTTTTATTACATGACTTCATTGTTTCAACAGAAGACCTTCTATATGACTACAAGACTAGAGAAGTCCAAAAAAAATCTATTAAAAAATTTCAAAAACACTAATTTGAAAGGAACTGCACTTCCACGTTTTTACAGTACATAGATAAATTATTAAAACAAGCTAAGTGCCCCAGAACAAATAAGTAAATCAAAATGGAATGTATATATATATATATATATATATATATATATATATAATGAAATACTACTACTACTCCGTGAAACACTACTCCATTTATCATAAAAGATAAACCCTTGCTATTTGTGGCAACATGAATAGAACTTGAAAGGATAAAGCTAAACAAAATAGTCAAGGAGAGAAAGATAAATACCAGATAGTGTCATTATATGTGTAATATACAGCAATTAAATTAATAGTTAAAGATAAGCTGAAAAATTAACTCTTGACAGCTGTCACAGAACTGAAGCAATAAGAGGGGAAAGGCTGGGGTAAAGGGTCTGTGGTGGTGGAATATGTGCTGGTTGGTTGTTGATGCACTATGATTATGATACTTGATGGGAATATCCTAAAGTTATCTCAACTAAAAACAAATATTTTTAAAGGCTTTTCATTTTTGTCAGTTCAAAAGTCACTCCCAGTTACATTTAATTTGACAACATTAGCTTTGTGGCTTTAGGAGCTACAAGAAGTTTAGAAAATAAGAATTCCTGGAAGTCTAAGAAGGAAAGGAGTACTGAATATAAGTGTCAGTTATGTCTGCCAAACAACTGTTTTCTATTAGTTACATAACTTACTAGAAAAAAATTATGCACATGCCAGCATATTTATAGAACATTAAAATTAAGGATTTACTATAGTATTTATATCTTGCTTTTTAAAAAGACATATGTGATACATAAAGATATAGACCATTTATATTTTAACTGCTGCATTTATTTAACATATCTCTTATTGGTGGACATTTATCTTATTTCCAATTATTTTCTATTGTAAACAATATTGTACTGAACATACCAAGAGTACATACAAGAATATCTGTGGAATGAATCCTTGAAATAGTTGCTAGGCCATACTTGCATTATATAGGCGAACACACAATATATTGAACTTGTATAATTTATTCTTAAGAGTGTGTATGAGTTTACAATTTTAGCAATGATCTTTAAGCACAGTTGTTTCCCTTCAAAGTTGCAGGAAATATATTAACAAAATCATGTGAGGAGCATATTGCGTAATCTGCATTTTAGCCCATTGTTTATCTATTAGTTACATAACTTACTAGAAAACTAAACGAATCTTACTCAGCTTTCTTCTGTTTACAGTATTCAAAATTATTGAAAATGTGGCACATAAATATGTATCCATGTTTTTGATTAGAATCCATTTTTAGAAATTAAATTACTAGATCCTAGTGTGTGGAATATTTTAAGGTTCCTGACACCTCAAGTTGTTAGAAAAAAAGTTTTTACCAATTTATATGACTAGCAGTTATATGAGGATAAATCTTATCTATATCAATATAGGTTGTATTATTTTAATCTTTGAAAACTTATTTGTCATGTAAGGTCAGAATTAAAAACATGACAATGTTTTCTCTGAAGTAATTGACCCATGAGAGGTTAGCATGGCAGATTGCATTTTAAAAATATGCTAGAGAGCATATAGTCTTTTAAAGCTGACATTCTTTTAAAATTTAACATACTTTCTTTGAGAAAATCACAAGCACATTTTTCAGTTGCGTGCGATGCTTGTGAAGGTATCAATCATATAACTCAGCTATGGATTCCTCTATCTCCCTTTGTGGTCATGTCCCTCACACTGTCAATTCAATTTCACTTTTATTATTGATAGAAACTGAAATAAAGCTCTCATATCCTTTAGACATATAAAATATATAAGAAAATGTAATTCTGGGATAAAAAGGGACCATATCTAATTTAAAATATTAAGAATGAGACTTTTTGCAGACTGAATTTATGAGGGGTGAGGGAGAGAGAAGGAAAGAGAGAGGGAGAGACATAAAGAGAGAAAAACAGATTCTATTTATTTGTTTGTGTGTTAATATTGAGACTAGGTCTCACTATGTTGCCCGGGGTAGTCCTAATTCCACGGAATCAAGTGACCCCCAGCCTCAGCCTCCCAGGTAGTTGGGATTACAGACACCAGCCACCACAACCTGCTGCTTTTTCAATATCAGGCGCTATGTTGCCTGGGGTAGTCTCCAACCAGCGAACTCACGCAATCCCAGCAAGCAATCAAGCTATCTCAATAAATATTTTTTTATTATTTGTCTGTTTGCTTGAGATTAGGTCTCATTATTTTTGCCTGTTGAACGGTAGGCTCACATTGCCCAGGCTACCGCAGACTCAAGCAATCCTCAGCCTCAGCTTCTCAGGTAACTGGGATTACAGGTGCACGCCACCATACCCAGTTATATTAATTATGGAATTAGGTCTCGCTACCTGCCCCTGGCAGGACTGGAACCACGATCTCTGGCCCCTGCCGTGGTTTCCTAGGCTGCCGCTTACAGGCATGTTCTACCATGCCAGGCCTTAATTTTATTTTGTTTTAATTGATTGTACATATATAGAGATAGATTTTACATCATTGTCTACCCTGAGGTTCTCACACCACCTTCTCACCTATAAACCATCTTAACCTCTTAAGCCCACCCCTCCCTGATTTTACCTTCTTCCCTCTCCAGAGATTTTAGCACTATTGTCTGAAAAATTCCAGATGTTTTGTTTTTCTAAAATTCTTCCATTTAACTTGAAAACTCACTCATTCTTATCTGTCAGTAAGCTAATTTGATTTGATTTCCTGCCATTTACAACTGAAATAATTCTAATCATTACACACATTAAAGCAATACATCTTTACCCCTCTACTACTTTACATTTTGATAGTTAAAAAGTCATTCTGGATACAAAAATGCAAATCTATTATATAACATGAAAAAAGCAATGTTAGTTCCACGGTGCCTCCCAAATAATCAAAGAAATGAAAGTAGCAACCAAAGAAAGGCATTTCAACTTTGACTTTAACACATACACGCCTGCTTCTCTCTCCAGAGCATGCTACTAGCAGTTCCTTTGCAATTACCTTTAACTTTACCTGGATACACCTATCTGCCTGCTTCTCTCTACGAAGCAGGCTACAAGCAGGCCATATACCTTTAACCTTTACCTTAACCTTGAGCACCTCTGCCTGCTTCTCCCTCTAGGAGCAGGCTACACACTGTTCATTAGCATTTACACTGATTACCTTTACCATTGACATAAAAGCCAGCCAGCTGCTCTCTGCTTTCAGCTCCAAAAACTGCAGAAAAAAAACTTAAAAAGTACAGTTTAAACACTTGTGGGTTCTTCCCACCATCCCCAAACTTCTCAACCAAAATATCAAACCAATGCAAGACTATCAGTGCAGACTAATTTATTTCTAACAAAGTGATTTTCTAATTATCCTAATAACTACAAAAGAAACATGTAAGGAAAACTCTGATTACTTTAATATTGTCCAAAACCTTTCTAAGCATTGTCAAAAGTCCTTTCCCAGATTGCCCAGAAATCCTCAGTCTCTCAGTCTTGATCATCTTGCCAAAATCAGCCAGTCAGAATTCAATCCACATGTTTGAAGACATCATTCTTTTAGGCATGCTCCTTTGGCGTGCTCCAGCTCCTCCAAGCCGTCCTCTTCTTGTTGTGCAGGCAGAAACTTCATGGTACTGGACCCAGCAAATCTCACTTTCTTTACAGGCCTAACTTTTGCATGGCCTCGCGCAGACACAAGTCTAACTCAGCAAAACAAAGTCCAACATGGAGTTCAAATCTGCAAACTTCTTAACTGCATTTAGCACACATGCTGCCAGTCTGGGTCAGCCAAAGACTGCAGGCCCCAAGGCCCTGGCCAAGTCCACATGGCTCACATCTTTACTCTACAAGATGGCTGATTCCCATCTCTCCTCCATCGAATCTCTCTCTCTCTCTCTCTCTCTCTCTCTCTCTCTCTCTCTCTCTCTCTCTCTCT
>PVHY01005903.1:0-28578 GCA_004024945.1 Uropsilus gracilis | reverse complement strand
CAACTAAGGTCATTCTCACATTATATCATCTGTCCTTGAAATCTGCAATCTTACTCAGGAGACAATGGGGGGAGGAGTAGCACACCCTATCAGAAAGATTTTTTTCAGAACTATCTAAGATATTAATGTAATTTACTTGAATGAGATACTTGATTATCCAAAGTTGGCAATTCTTTTTTGATATAAAAAATGAACACTTAAAATTTGATAAGCCAAATCCATTAGCTTCTGTTACCTATTTCAGAAGTATGTTACTGGTGTGTTTTTTGATAAAACTTGGAATCATTTTTTGACAGAAGCATTAGCCTGAGAGCAGAGGCTTCTGTCTGCATGTCTACCCAACATTTCTGACTTGCCTAATACAAAATAGCTGGCAAACAGCATTGAGTAAATCAGTTTACTTTGGGTCCTTCATCTATAAATAACCTGATTTGAATGACTTATAGAGTCTCTTCTAGTTCTAATATGGTAATGTCTTAATTTTGCAGCAAATTTAATTTCAAAGCAGTAAATTCTATTATGAATCCAGTTTATGTTGCAGAAATAATACATATTTTGATTCATTTCCCAATGTATGTTAAAAAAAAAGACTAAAGATTTTAGAAATTTTCTGATATTATCTACTTCACTTCAATCATAACTAAAGTGATAGGGTATGCTATCCCCTACCCCCATTGTCTCCTGCTTAAGATTGCAGATTTCAAGGACAGATGATATAATGTGAGAATGACCTTAGTTGGAATTTCCCTTCAGGGAGATGCAGAAGGGAGAAAGGTGACATAGGTTTCCTGGAAGGCCGGAAATTGGGATATATAAAGGGTATGCAAACAAAGAGAGGGGATCAGAGGTCCATATGGAGAGCAGATAGAGAGGTTCAATGGAGGAGAGATGGGTATCAGCCATCTTGTAGAGTAAAGATGTGAGCCATGTGGACTTGGCCAGGGCCTGGGGACCTGCAATCTTTGGCTGGCCCAGGCTGGCAGCATGTGTGCTAAATGCAGTTAAGAAGTTTGCAGATATGAACTCCGTGTTGGAGTTTGTTTTGCTGAGTTAGACTTGTGTCTGAAAGAGGCCATGCAAAAGTTAGGCCTGTAAAGAAAGTGAGATTTGCTGGTCCAGCACCATGGACTTCCTGCTACCTGGAAGACAAGGAGAACATAGCATGGAAGATGAGGAGCAAGCCATAGGAGCATGCCAAAGAAAGATGTCCTCAAGCATCTGGAGATGAACTCTGACTGGACATTGTTTTTGGAGCTGAAGGCAGAGAGCAACTGGCTGGCTTTTGCATATCAATGGTAAAGGTGATCAGTTTAAATGCTAATGAAGAGTGTGTAGCCTGCTTTGTAAAGAGAAGCAGGCAGATAGGTGTATCCAGTTAAAGTTAAAGGTAATTGTGAAGGAACTGCTAGTAGCCTGCTCCAGAGAGAGAAGCAGGCCTATATGTGTTTAGTTAAAGTTAAAGTCAGAAAGTATTCTTTATACTCACTTTCAAAAGCACTACACCTCATTTGACCCTTTAAAATCATTAGTAGAGAGTCATATTATTGGTGCTTTAACTATTCTGTAATCAGATTGTTTATGTGCAGAAGATTTCCATTTTTTAAATATGATCATATTTTTAGATTTAATATAAGACTTCTGGTTTTAAATTTCTTTGATATAAGTTATCTCACTATTTGCTAAATTTCAACCGAATAGATATAATAATTTAGAATGGAATTAAATCAAGTATTCTTTGGAAATGTAATTATTTTACCTTGATAAGGATTTTTTTAAGTTAACATACTAAAATTGCAGAGTTCTTGTTTTTCTATTTTTTTATTTAACCAAGTGCTCATGAAATGAAATAATGTTACAACAGGAAATACATTTTCAAATAAAGTGATATTACAGAATGCAGAAAATGAAATATATACAATCTTATTCTCAAGTTAATGTGCTTTTCAGCAAAATAGATAAAATTTATATCTACAAAAATTTAATTCAGTCATTATGTATTTATTGAGCATCTGTTATCTCCAGGCACAACTCTAAAGTACTGTGAACTCAGTAGTGAATGATGTAGGCAAAGCATCAGCCAGCAGAGAATAAGCAATTATATAAGAGAGACTTATAATAAGTAACTTTTAAAAAGCAGTGATAAAAAAGTGAAATATGACAAAATAAACAATAAATAGGAAGTTACTTTCTCTTGAATGGTCAAAGAAAAAATTTTTGCAGTGGTGCATGCAAACTAACATTTGAATGACAAGAATAAAGTCAACCTGAAAGGCATGGAGAAATTATTTCAGCATAAAGGGCTAACTAGTGCCAAACCTTATGTTTTTAATGCAAAAGAAAGAACATGTTAGGTGCCCTAGAACTAGAGGTTATGGAAATTCAGAAGAACAAATACGGAGGTGGAGACAAGGGATTTTTGAAAAAAATGTATATACTGTTCAAGTTCATATCTGTGTTCAACTAATAGGCTTGCTGACTTGCTACAGCAGTCAATAGATGTCTGCTGTATAACAGTGTCTAGAGTTAGCTATGTAGTTTTGTGTACATAAAAACTTGTTAAGAAGGCAAATTTCATATTGTTCTTAACACAAAATAACATACAAAAAATTATTAGAATAGCCAACGGATATGTTTACTACTTTGATTGTGGTAGAGGTATCTTCAATAAAGCTCAAGAAATAGCAAAAGCATAAACTAAGAATTTCTAAGACAAAAATCATAGTCACACATTGTGTAATAAGGCTTAAGATGTACTGAAACAAAATGAAAAAAGAAACCTCTAGAGGTCTTTATTGAACTCTTTCAAAAAAAATAAAATCACAAAAGACAAACTCAAGAAAGCTGACTATAGAATGGAGGTTACCAGAGGAGAACTAAAGGTGGATGAGAACAAAGCGGGGAGGGAGCCCAGTGACTGTGAGGTAGATTGTGAATGGTTTGGTGGTAGGTGAGATGTGATAATAACACATGCAAAGGGAAATCCTGGTCTTCTGAAACACCAATAACATTGTAAAACAATGTCAGCCCCCCAAAATAATAAATAATCATAGACTCAAACTTAACTTACTTGGGTCCATCTTACATGCATATGCAGGGAAAAAAATATGACAAAAGAACATACTTTTAATTTTTCAGAATCTCAGGATGAGTTGTCCTTAATGATCAGGAGATTAATAATTTCAGAAAAGAAGTCTAATTTCAATTCTTAAAGCTTAGAATTATATTTTCTTTACCCCTTTTCCTGTGAAAATGGTTTTTTAATATTCTTTTAGCAAGTCTTCCTACCTCAGAATGTTCTAAGGAATAACTGCAATTATTTGAGAATTATTCGTGAAAGCATTTATATAACTAAGAGTGAAAAGAGATCTTAAAACTCACCTAATTCAAAACTCTCACTTTACATGAAGAAGTCCAAAGAGCAAAAAATACTTGGAGAAATAATCAAGATTTATATTTCTTCCTCATGATTATAAATATGATTCTTTCAATTTTCTCATAGTCATTCCTTAGTGTTCCAAATCAATTAACATTTTGCAGTCTACCTGATAAACAGGATATATCCTCATCACCTAACCCTTTGCTATTTACAATATTGACAAAATTTGGTACCACACAATCAGTTACCTAAAATGTTATCCTAGCGCTCACACAGGATTTTGAAATTTAACCTCAATTTTGATTAAAATCTCTTAAAAATGTGAGGTTACAACTTTTAAATATTTAATGGACAAGTAAATCTAAATATGTGTAAGAATTAAAGAAGCTACAAGGTCATTTTATTTTCCATTATCTTAATTAGGCTAAGGATGGTTAAGAAATACAATTTAATTTTTAAATATAAGAATATTTACATGAAAGCACAGCAGGTGTGTTCTAAAAAGAAGATTAATTGATTTCTATTTAAAAAAAAAGCTCTACACCTCTTTCAAAGCTGTTCTCATTGTAACATCTATACACAACTGCCTAATTATCATCTTCTTGAATGTAAAATAGAAAACAAGAATGACTATACTTATTATTTATTCACCTCACAAATCGACTTACAAACTGCAGTTTGTATGTGAATCATCTCATTTCTCACTTAATAAATTCCTCTTGGATAGGATGCCTAAATCTAACAGGCAATGACAATGACATCAGAATTTAATTTAATGAGAACACTATTGCTGGGTGAAGGAGAGTGAAGAAAGAATAATGAAAATAGGACCAAGTCCTAAGAATCCATATCATTTCCTTTGGTTGCTATCCATAGGCTTATAGGAAAAGAAAGAAAAAAGGTATCTGCATAATCACAAGTGGGTGGTAGACAAGCTAAATATGACTGTTCAAGTGTTTTCCAGATCTCTACTTTTGTTAGTGCATGACTGAGGAGTATGAAGAGGCCCCAAAATTACACTTTCTAAAGGGATCCCACAAAGCCAAAGAGGACTCTTAGTATGAAAAAATCTTTAATAGATTTAGTATGCATAGAGAAAGAAGAAAGTTCCTAATAAGAGTTTCTCAATTAACCCCCCAAATTACCCATCTTGTCATAGGTAAATGCCCAGCTAAACAGGTTGACTCCAAAGGAGGCCACTAAGGAACAAAGGCTTGTCACAAATATAATGCCCTTCTAAGAGTGAAAAATGAAAAGGGGGCAAAAGAGACCAGACAAATCTGGGAAAAAAAGAGCATTTAATACAAGCATGTATCCAGATACCAGCTGCCATTGGCAGCCTCCTCACATGCTGCTCACCCACATTTTTCTTCCAAGCATCTCTTACCTTGTCTCCCTCCCAGCAACAAGTCGGGCAGCTGGAACAAGGGTCCTCCTATTCTAGCCCACCTGTCCTCTGTGCTATAGAGCTTCACCTGGCTACTCAGTTCTACGCATCATTAAGTGTGGAGGGGAACTTGGTACTTCTGATAACACTTTTATTCCACTAATTTGATCCATTACTTTTCTCTATACATAGGATCCACTTTTGTTGTGAGGACCACCATGGCAACTTTCAAAATCAGACACTTTCTGCAGAGGTGGGCAGGTTGATACTGGTGGCTCAGATCTAAGAACAAAGGAAAAGTGAGAGGTGGTTTAGTGGACTAATACCAAATAGAGGAAAGAATAATAGTCTAACCATCACTTTCTGAATATGAAAAAGATACTGAAGTTCTCTAACATTCGACTGGCACATCTATGAAATTACAGCTTTAGACAATTTTTATCTTATATTGTTTTGATCTTATACATTTTAACAATGAGAACTTTCAGGTAATCGAGAGACTATCTAGTCTCCATAGATCCAACGTAGCCCATATATGAAATCTATACATTTCTTTCTATTCAGGGGCTCTTTAGAGGTTTCTCCCCAAAACAAAGAAGCTTTATAGTCATTTCTATTCTTTCAATGGTTAGGAAATTAGTTCCATATAAGCAGAATGGCACCTACAAATCACGTGTTTAGTAACAGGTATTGAAAACCTCATATTCTGATAAACAAGCTAATATTTTTAGATGAAATCAGAGGGTAACCAGTCAACTTTAAACTTAAATAGTTTGCCTATTTAAGTATGGTTCAATGTCATTATCCACGAGCTCTGGCAGATTTTAAAATCAAATTTCTTATTTTTATTTTTTTTATAGTTTCCTTCCCCAAATTACTTACTTTTAAACAAGTCACTATTAAACTAGGCTAATTTCTATCATCATAGGCTACTCCATCAATCTTAGGAAAGACATTTAAATTTTATTTCTAAACAAAGCATTACAGGCAAGTGATAATATATCTTTTGAATACAATAGCCCTCATTAAGAGAAAAAATATATAACTATCACAGCTTCCCACAAATAAATAAAACTTTCAAAATTCAAAGTATGAATGTGTTTTCTTATTTGCTTGTTGCTTGTTTTTAAAGACAGGAAACAGGGAACCTGTTTTAGTTTGAATAGTGGCATCTCACACACTGTCCTTGTTGAGTTCAATAAATCTGACACTTGTCTAGGTGAGCTGATGTAATCCACATATCACCTTGCTTCAATTTGTCTGGATTCCTTTGATCACAATTGCCATCTACTGACTCTTTTATTCCTAGGGAGAAAACAAAAAACATTTTTGATGCTGCCTTTGGCTGTCTTCCAAAATGCCAATGCAACATACTTTAATTCAACAGCCAATTCCTCAGTAGTTTAGTCATTTCTAGTACATTCTGATATTTATATTTGTTTAAGTTGCTAATAATTTTCTATGCTTTAAAAAAGGTACTATCTTTCTTCCTGTAATCAAATTGCCTGCCTTTTACTATAGTAGAAGCTGTTATTCATCCTCTTATAAAGCAAAGCTGTTCAAAGCCTGCATAGCTGGTGGACCACTTGGATCATGTCATATTGACATTTGAGATGCATTACCTCAAAATACACCTTTAGAAGATTCAGAAGATTCCTGAGGTAAAATCTTAGTGCAAAGTCCACTTAAAAATTTAGGCTACACGTTTTTGTTGTTGTTTTGGTTTTGGTTTTTTTTCTTAGACCACAAATTCAGTTCTGTACTTTGTCTCTAATCTTTTAGATATATCTGGGACCTTGACATTCTGTAAGTTTCCACTTCTTACCATTGGGAGAGAGATGTCTTCATACATCATTTGCTGGAGAAAGTGACAGTTTTAACTGTTCAGAATAGAAAAATAAGTGATGTAATTATTAAAATTCTTGCTCAACTAGTGATTCGTCAGGTAAATCACCTTTCTCATTCTCATCCATTTGTTTTCTTGTAAAGTGAATACTGATTACAGTTATCTTTTCTGGTCTTGTATGGAATAGACTTGAGGGTATGGCATGAGAGACATAGTATGCTATAGTTCCACAAGTGATTACTAATGATGAAATGCAATGAAAACATAGTAAAAACAAATAAAACTGAATAGTTTCCAAAAGTCTGAAAATGTGGCAAAGTGTATATATTTCAGTGAGTGACCTGTTTTGATTAATTTGGCAGTATTGTGAGCATCTCCAACCTTAGCTTACAAAACTCTTACTACATAACTTTTGTTTTTAATTCAGAAATTACCATGATTCCAGAAAAAAATAAATGAACCAGATTTAGACATATCCAAAGACTCTTTGAATTAGTTTCCTTAATGCTAATACACAGATACTAGTTTATAATGTAATTAATAAGTAACTAAGGTAATACAAGGTGTTTTCTTCGTCCTAGCATTTGTATCATTGATTGTTATTTATCAGGATAAGAGACTTAGAAGAAAAATTTCTGCAATATTTTTGTTCTCATCAATGACAAAACTGGTTAGAACACATAATAATCATTGTCATCTCTCCATCTCTAAAAAACATTAATCTGAATCATATTAAAGTATTTCCTTTGACTAAAACAAACAACCAGTTCAATGATGGATACTACATTTCATTAGGTAAATGTTTTATCACATGTTGCTACTGTTTCTGTTGACTATCTTTAACAGTACTATATGAAGATTAAGCTGAAACTCAAGAATAAAATGTAGGCATAAATGTCACAATTAAATTTAGAAACCTAATGGAAATAAAATATAATTTAATAGAGGTACCTAAAGATAAACCTTCCATTTCTAAAATATATCTAAAATAGATATAATTTTTCTTTTTTTTTTTTTTTTTTTTTGAGACTCCGCTATTTTTGCCTGTGGAACCACAGGCTCACATTTCTCGTGGTACCACGAACTCAAGTAATCCCCAGCCTCAGTTTCCCAGATATCTAGGATTACAGGCATGCACCACCATGCCCAGCTATTTTTGGGACTAGGTCTCTCTGTGTTGCCCTGGGCGGGATTCAAACTGAGAACCCCAGACCCCACCACGACTCCAAAAACGGTTGCTTACAGGCACAGGTCACCATTCTTGGCAGTATAGAAATAATTGAGGCAGGTGGCTAAACATAGAAAAATGCTTGAGATCTATAAAAGAGGGATGATAATCAACACTGGAATTTAAAGTTCCAGAAGAAAAAAAAGATTAAGAAATGGAGAAAGGTGTCCACTCAGATTGCTTCAATTTCACTCGCCCTTTACTGTATTTTATCTAACAAAAAAAGAAATAAAAGCTATAAGAATAGGAATTTATCAAACTGTCATTAGTTATAAACCATTTGTTTTACATATATGTTTAAGTCAAGCTTTTTAACTGGATTTTACAAATATCTCCATTTTTAATGAATTTTTTCAGTAGGGTCAATTACTATAAAAGGCATATTAGCCGCCCTTCCCAACTTTGTATGGCATATCTGCCTATATGTCCTCATGATTATTTACATATTGTATCCTTCATATTTTACAAGATATTCCTGTGTTTTAAATTGTCTACACCCCTAATTATTTTTGTGTTATTTCTTTCTGCATCTTAAATCTATATAGGATCATTGCAACTCTATGGAAACAGTCATTTCAGAGTAATAAGAATCTATTTGTACTAGTATTTTTTTTAAATTATTCTTGCTATACCATGTTAGATTGATTTTTTTTCTCTCTAAACCTTTTGAAAATGTTTTTCTTCTAAGTTTGAGTTTCTACTATTGCTGTTGAGAAATCAGCTGTCAATCTAATTAGTATTCATTAATAACAATCTATTTTCTATCTCATAAGGTTTTTTTTTCAGTTTTTTGTCTTTGAAATTGTATTGTCTCATTTCTATTTGAACATGGAGGGGATACTTTTTAATATATAATACCTTCTGAAATTATTTTATTTTTATGATCTGAGAGTTAATATTTGACAAAAATTTATGGAGGATGTCCAGCCAATTTTTCAACTATAGGTTCTCCCATTTTTCCCCTCTAAATGATTCGAGTATAAGATTTTTCTCATTCTCTTCTTTGTATCTCATAATCTCTCATATTTTCTATTTCCTTATTTGCCTATTATAATCTGATTTTTAACTATTTCAAATACACTAACTCCCTACATAATGGGTTTTAATAACTGCAAACACACTGTAAAATATCTGCACTACCACTCCCCTTCGTTGAGAAAGCAAGGAAACAAAGTCATTTGCATAAACTAAAGTCAGAACAGGCACCATCCTTAAGTCTGTGCAGACTCTGCTGCCTGAAGGTTGAATTTGTCTTTCAACGCACACTAGTGACCAAGGTGGGAGATACAGAACATTTTAACAATGGGTGGTTAGCATTTGTGTTTCTGCAATGTATTCTGTGCTAATCTGGGAATGAATTAAACTCCAGCATTTGCCTTCCTCTGCCCACATACAGCATCAACATATCTTTACATTTTTAATAACTCAATGTTCTTACCTATATAAAGTAAGCTCAAATTTGTGCTTGTTGGAAAACAGTTCTCAGAGTAAAATCTGTTTGACTACTTCTCTGGGTTTGAATTTTCCCTCAAGATTCTTTCATAAAGTAACTAAATTTTGCTTGTCCCAATTTACTGAAGTTGATACTAACAAGTCCATAGACTTAATTGTTTTGTTTATTGTATTTTTCATTTTTAGAGATCTTATTTCATTCTTTTTCAAATCTAGGTGGTCATTATTTGTATAGCCTTATGCTCCTTTCTCATAATTTCAAACATCTTTAGCAAATATGACTTTGACTATGTTATAGCAGATGCTTTCTGTTTTCATCCAATGTCAAGTTTTGAGACCAAAATTACCTTTGCAGATCCCTACTGAACTCGCCATCTCTTGCAGACCCAAGATTTGTACTTTGTCCCAAACTGCCGAGCTTGAGTTTTCTAGACCTCCAGGTGTCTTGCGATCCAGAAAGCAGAAGCTCAACTCTTTTGGATGTGGCCAATGCCTTCAGATGAAATCCCTTTCAGATCTCAGTTTACAGCTCTGAACTCTTATATCCAATTCTTTTTTAGTAAAATAATTCCGAACTTTACAGAGAAATTATTTTTCTAGAGACATGGGTTTATTTGAACATTTTATAGTGTGTTGAATTTCAGCCTAAGAGTTTATTCAGTTATCAGATAAATCGTATTGTTAAAAAGTTTACTTTAAGAGGCATCAGTCAAGCATGGTACTTAGACTGCCTTCACTGTCCTCATAGCATGTCCTGAGCACACAAAATAGTGTCTGGCACATAATTAATGTTTATTGGTAAAATAAACAAGTTAGGAATATTTGCATTTGTTTTAATATTCACCTTTAATAATGCTTCCCTCAAGTAGAGTTCAGATTTTACTGCCTGAGCAAGTGAAGAGCTGGAAAATGTTTATAATAGCTGTAACAATCAGATATTAAATACTTTTCTTTTAATATAAAGGTATTTTGGAAGATTTCTGATTACCCTTAATTTTGTTGCTTCTAGTTGATCTGATCAGGTTTTCTGTATCCTCCTGATCTGGTATCAGAGGTAGATAAGGCAGAAAAGGAGAGTGTGTGATTATTAAAGGACTGCATAAAGACCCTTGGGATAGAGGGGAAAGTCTATATTTTGACTATATCAATATTTATGTTTGTGAGAATTTACTGTAGAGTTTTATAAGATGTTGCCATTTAGAAAGAATGCATGAGGCGTATTTGGAACTCTTATTTTCCATTTTATTAGTTGAAATTTATTTTTTTCAAATGACAAATAATGTACAAATAAGTGACAAATAAATGTGTATATATTAAAGCAATCAAGCTGATGATTTGACATTGTATGCACTATGAAATATTTATCACACACAAATGAACACATCTGTCACTTCACATAGATACCTTTTATATTTAACAGGTTTACATGGTAATATGAAAATAATTTTCATTTATACATACTAACAGCAAAAAAAATGTAAAATAAAGTGTTTAAAAATCCACTCACAGTAGATAAAATAACAAAACCCCACAAAACCTACATACTAAAAATGGCAAAATATTGAGAGAAATTGAAGCTATAGATAAACAAAATGGTATATGTGTTAATGAAATGAGAGTCTCAATATTGTTAAAATGTCAGCTCTTCACAAAATAATCTACACATTATATGCAGTTCCAATGAAAACCTGTAAACGTTTTTGTATAACTTGACAAGCTGACTCTAAATTTGTATGGAAATGCAAAGAAACTGGCATTACCTTGTCAAGTATTTTCTTACAAAGAATAATGCTTGATTTTAAGAATTAAAATAAAGCTACAGGAAGTAAGACACTTGAGAGTGGCAAAGGTTAGACATATCAAGCACAGAGCATAATGGAGAGTAGACTCACATAAATGTAGTTAGCTGATTTTCATTCAACAATGTTCCTTAAGCAATCCAACACATAAAGAAGTTCTGTTCAATAATATTGCTGCCACAATTATATTTATATACAGATTTGAAAAATAAGATGAGACTTTTATCTCATAACATATGCTGGAAATTATGCATAAACCTAATGTAAAAACTAAAATTATTAAATTTCTAGAGGAGTTGAGTAAATATTTCTTAGGAAACAAAAGGCATGAACCACCTTGGGAGATAAATCTACCTCCCAAAAGATTAATACCAAAAAATACGAATGCAATGAATTTCATCAAAATTTAAATCTTTTGCTCCTAGATAATAGGGGGAAAAAGCCACAGAAAATAAGTCATAGACAAAGAGATAACATCCTTCACATGCATATTAGAGTAAACAAAAAGAACTTTCATAATTAAAAAATTAAAGTGCAAACAGTTATGAAAGTGGGCAAATATATTTAAAGAGACACATGGACAAAGAATATTTTTAAATGGCCAATAGCATCTGAGTCACAGCATCATTAGTCATCAGTGAAAAGCAAATTAAAAATGAGTTGAAATGACAAACCTTTTATAATGACAGTGATTAAAGACTGAAAAATATATATTGGTGAGTATACATGAGTATATAGAGAAAATAAATCCCTCATATACTGCTGGTTAGAATTATGGCCAATATAGATGAGGAGATAAAATCTGAAGTCTCCAGGTGGTTTTCACAGAGAAACAGATTAAAAAGGAAGAAGAAATCATGTTAACAGAATTAAATCAGAAAAAGAGACAGAAACCCAAATGATTTCACCTACAGATGGGATATAAGGAAAACAAACAAAAGTTCAGGAAAAAGTAAAAACAAGCTAACAACAGAACTAAAGCATACAGCTTGGGAGGCGGGAGGAAGAAATCAGGGAAGGGATGTCAAGGGTGATATGGTGATGGAAGTACCCCTGGCAATACAAGGATGTAAACAACAAAAATGAATGGATGAATGAATGAATGAATGAATGAATGAATGAATGAATGAATGAATGAATGAATGAATGAATGAATGAATGAATGAATGAATGAATGAATGAATGAATGAAAAGGATTTATTTGATATTCCAGCTCAAATATGACCTCTTTTGTTAACTTTGCATTCATCCCATTTCTTTCACAGAGCTAGAAGACAATTTTTTCAATCTAGTTTTAAACACCTATTATGTACCATAGCCAAATAAGCAATGGAATTAAAACTATATAAAGTCACTTATTGCCGATTCTCTTGAGACTTAAAATACATATGCTTTCAAAATCACTAACATTTCTATTAGAACAAGAGTATTATATTATACACTTTACATATGTTTCTGTATTATCCATGTAGTATATGACAGGAAAGGGAAGGAAGAGAGGGATAAAAAGAGGATAGGAAGCAAGACAAGAAGTGAGGGAGGAGAGAATGAGGGAGAGAAAAAAAAAGTTACAGTCCATTTTACTTTGTATTTTAATGATTTGAATATTTCCCCTAATCAGAAGTAGACATATTTCTTTAAAATTATGAATCCAGCACGGTGTAAATCTACCTCCCAAAAGACTAATACCAAGCACTGGGTCATTCTCAAGTAATTATCGAGTTAATTTATCCAGATATGTGTTAATTTATCTAGAAGACTGACTATAAACTGAAAACCAGTTTAGACAATATTAGCGTACATTATACATTTCACAGGGATTTTCACAACTGCTCATTTATGCCTGCCTGTGTGAAGTTCTTACTGTGAATTTGGTTTTGGAACCAGCTATGTGCAGCCTCCCAGCTGGGTCACTCTC
Source organism: Uropsilus gracilis (assembly GCA_004024945.1). Taxonomy (NCBI): domain Eukaryota; kingdom Metazoa; phylum Chordata; class Mammalia; order Eulipotyphla; family Talpidae; genus Uropsilus; species Uropsilus gracilis. Next base: position 15,572 of record PVHY01005903.1, on the reverse strand, counting down.
TTCCCATGTTTGAGGGTTTAGTAAGCAAGGAAACTTATGCTTAGGGCTGGTCTTGCATAGCTGAAAGATGAGTAGATCCCTACACTGCCGACCAGACTCTTTTTTTTATTGATAATTTTGTTGTTTACATATTTATGTATATATCTGTATATATGTTGCATCATTGCATTCCCCAGCTTTCTCCCTCCTGGACAGACTCTAAACAGAATTCAGTCACAAATAGAATCTAGTTGATCTCAGTAATACAACATTTGCTAAAGATTGTCTCCTTGCAGTGTGTCCTTGCACATTTCAAGGTGGGCATAGGGTCAGGAGTCTTCTGTTGTCAACGCTCCCTCATCAACAGTCACATCTCTCAATGACCTCTGCACCATAGTTACTTGGATTGCTTATGGATTTCATAAAGCGGTTGCACAACAAATCAAATCTCTGTGTCCATCTTGTGAACCCCTCTTAATATTCCTGGAAAGATCTTTTCTTGATGATCTAGAGTTAATAAGAGAGACTATACTTCTGCAGCATAATCCTGACCACTGTCATCTGATGTTTTAGAGTATTATCTTAGAATTATAACTGAAACAGAAGGGATCAGACAAGACTATTGAAATGAAGCAATAAAGAGAAAATACTACTACTGTCACTTCCTTCAGCAACAATAACTTTTTCTGTGCAGTGTCCTAACCATATATATATATATATATATATATATATATAATATATATATATATATTATATATATATATTATATATATATATATATATTATATATATATATAATAAATATATATAACCACATATATATATCATAAATATACTCATTATCCAAGAGAATAAAAAGAAGCTAAGGGAAAAAGAGAAGCAATTAAGTTATAGACGTGCAGCAATCTGGAGCTAGAAGTGACCATAAAATTCACCTAATTAAGCTCCACTTTGAAGATGTGAGAAAGAATAACTATTGCCATATTACAGAACAAAAATGAAACAGTATTTTTGCTACTAATCACTAATAGTCATTTTACTTGTAAGCAAAACAGGTTATACTAATCCCACAGAAGAGGTTAACTTAAGTTATACTCATTTATTCTAAAACCTTTGCAGTTGCTATTTCCAGAATGTATTTTTTTTTTGCGGTTCATTCATAAATGACATTTATTAATGATTGTGATAAACCATCTTTATAAAGAAAAATCTATGTAAGTAATGCCTATCTTATAAAATATATGTTGCAGTAAACAGATGTCAACATTTCCAAAGTGAACTGTACCTTTATATTCACTGAACAATGTACCTCTATTAGCTAAATAATTAACTAATTGTTTCAAATCAGATTTAAGAATGTTTTAATATTGTTTTTAATTTTTAATTTATTTATATATAAATTTCACAACATTGTAATCCCAGGGATTCCCCACCCACCCTCCACTTCCTCCCCCCCCCTTTTCCCTCCTGCTCAAAGTTATGCACTTCAGTTTGGTGCTTAGCTTGTTTTGACTTTTCCTCAAGTCTTTTGTTTATTTTTTCACTATTTCTCATATATTAGTGAAACCATTTGGTTCCTGTCTTTTTCTTTATGACTTGTTTCTGCTAAGATGATTTCTTCTAAGTACATCCATGTTGTTATAAATTTGTCAAATTTGTCATTTTTAATTGATGAGTAATATTCCATTGTGTATACATATTTTTTTCATACAGTCATCAATTTGGGGGCATTTCGGTTGCTTCCATGACCTTGCAAAAAATAAACAAAATTGATAAGCTCCTTACAAAGCTCACAAAGGAAAGAAGAGAGAAAATCCTAATAAACAGAATCACAAACCAAAGAGGAGAAATTACAACAGACACAAAAGAAATCCAAAGGATAATAAGAGAGTACTATGAACAACTATATGGAAATAAATACAACAACCTGGATGAGATGGATAGATTCTTAGAAAGATACAATTCCCCAAAATTAAACAAAGAAGATATAGAGAACTTAAATAAACCAATCACAATCAGTGAAATTGAAGCAGTCATCAAAACTCTATCCAGTATGTTTTTTTGACCTCCTCCTCTGAATTTTAGTACCATGATAGCAGGAAATATATCTTATTCACAGCTGTATTTCTTGTGTCTTACATTTGTGCACAACACAAATCAGCAACTATATGGTGAATTAATGGATAAATTTTCTGAGCAACTCATAAAAACCACTGTTCAAAACAGTGCATACCAACTCTATCTCCATATCTCCTCATGCATCTATATATGCACAAACACTCAAGCATATTAGCACACGTGAAAAAGATGTTTGGTCTTTGTAAAATTCAGCAAACATTAAGTTTCAAAGTTGCCACTAAATTTTACTCATTTTGGTACAGGAAAAGTACCATAAATTATGCTCAAGCAAAGTCTTTGTCTTTGAAGACCCCATTGCCTAGATATGATATAGGAGGAGAAAACTCCCTCTGAGGCAGGCATAAATATCACTGACTGGCTGTTGGTGTCTAACAACAGAAATACAAACTATTTTATAGGTAACAAGATAATGCCTTGTGACATATTTAAAGAACATCTGGAAAGATTTCCATAGAGGATTTTGGAAGAGATAACTAGCAACATTTCCATCAATAGAAAAGGATGGAGAGTAATATTCCCAGTGAAGGAAGTGACACAGAAATGACATAATGAAGAAGCAAGTTTTGGGAGGACTGAATATGTGGAGATAAGTTCACTGGATCAATGTGTTAGTGTCAACTTTTGGTGATATTCATGATATTCGAATGGCATTCATAGACTTTTGAAATGCATTTTTCTTGGTTATATATTTTCTTTGCCTCAGGAGAGAAATATTAAAGAGCATTCATTTGCTATTAGGTATCATTCTAAGGAATTTTATATGTATATTTCTTATTTAATCCTTTCAGTAAACCTGAAAATAAAATCATGGAGTTGAGGAAACAGATTGTTAGAAAAGATAATAAAGCTGAATGGTTAAATTGCAAGCTGTAGTTTTTAAACAAGGTTCCTGATTGAGGAACCTATCCAGGCAACATCTACAGTTAAAAACATTTCTTTGGAGACATAATTTAGGGGACACTTTTGTAAGAAATAATCTAGTAGTGGAGTAGGATGCTTCTGAAAAAAAAAAAAAAAGAAGAAGAAGAAAGAAAAAAGAAATAATGAGAGCCTGAACTAGAACAAAGGAACAGAAACAGATGGGCTAGGTAGTATGAGGTTATTACACAGACCACTGGACAACTGGGTATTCTCCCTCTGGGGTAGTTCAATTTTGTAAAGGAAATAAAAGAAAATTGCATTTCATAATTATTTATTTATTTGGTCAAGTAGCTTAAGGGAAGAAAAATGAAAATAGAAGTGGAATATAAAAGCAGGTGCCAAGATAGACTTTTTAAAGAAATGGGCACTATAATTTCTTTCCTTCCCTATCCTTCTTAAAAAAGAGACATAAAAGCTTTCAGTGTTTGTAGGTTTCCAAATCCACCCACTTACACCTGTTCAGAAACATCTGTTTTTCTTGTAAAATGGAAACTGCAAAAAATAAAAAAGGCCAGCTAATAATAACATAGTGAAGAGGGAAACTTTTTTGTTAGTTTATTTAGTTCTATTTTGTTTTTCTAGGCTAAAAATGACATTTTTAGAATATTTCTTTAGAATTCAATTGGACATTATTGGTTAGAACTATGTATGATTTTATATTCTTGATGTTTCTGCATTTGTTTATATATTTAGTACATTTGTTATTTTCAATTAGTTTTTGATATGTTAGATATGTGTTTTTTTCTGAACATTTATGTTATTGTCTAATTTATTAAGATTTGGAGATAATCTAAATATAATATCTCATGTGTATTGAGAGAGGGGGGAGAATGACAAAAAAATAGAATGAGTTGCATAATCTCAGAAGGAGAATGAATTGCTCTCATAATATAAGCAAAACTGTTCACATCTTTGATGTTAGGTCCACAAAGACCCTAGCAGCTCTAAATAAATTATAATCCAGCACACAACAGTGAATTTTAGCAAAAGAATATACTGCTAAAATGATACATATGACCAAGAATGAGTAAAGGAGACAGTCATAGTAAAGCCATGATAGAGAACTTTGCAGGCAAAGTTAATGATAAGTATAAAGATTTTCACACCAGAATAAGCATGGAATTTTATATGTATAGAAAAAACCCTAGTATTATATATGAAAGAAACAATAGGAGGGGCACTGAAAAATCCAAAAGCAGTAAGACCACTCTCACTTTGGAAGCCCTAGAGGAAATATTTTTTTTAATTTATAATGGGAATTCATTTGGAGAGTTTTATTCAAAAGAGAAACCGGTTCAATTTATGTGTTTGAAAATTCATTCTGATGACTGTAGATGAATGTATGTGGGCAAAGAAACTAGTTAAAAGGCTTCTACAACAGTTGAGGAAATGATTGAAGTCTTGAACCAAGACATTTGAGATGACAGTAAGTTCATATTTGGGACACATGGTGAAGGAATAGCATATCTAGTGATATGGAGTTCATGTTTCTAATTCATACTCAATTGGTCTATATTGTGTACAATTGTATTATTCTGTGATGTTTTTAATCCTGTTATTGTTAAAGAAGTACTCAAAGTATAGTTAGAAGTATTTCTCTATTCAATACACAATTGTTTTTAGCACCAGACCTTCCCTAGATAGAAAGAAGTTTATTTTACCCACAAAAGAATATTGACTGTATAACATTTACACCAAAATCAATTGTTCATTGATAAGATTTATTCCTTACAAAAACTTCTCCGTGTTATTGTGCTATTTATCTGCTTTTAAATCTGTTGAATTGTTAGGTTGTAAGGTTTATCTAAGAAATGTGTCATAAATATTAATATGTATAAAATACAGTTATTGTAAACACAAAGTATTTAACAGTTATTTAGGCTATGGGTTTCTGTGTATATGAGAAAAATATACCCAAGTCACATGATAATGAACATGCCTATTGCTTCTTTAAAAGTAATATTCTTAATCTACAGAAATTCCTACTTAGTTGGTATTGTGTGAACAATTTATATTTACTGCTAAAATGTGTTCAAATTCAAGTAGTGCTTGTGTAATGAGATAGTCTGCATTAAGCTCTAATGATGATCATCACAAGGATAATGTGTGTAATTTATCACACCTGCTATTGAAGGAGCTCTAAGAATTTCAAAAACAGTCTCTCATTAATCTACTCATTTAGCTCTTTTCTCCTTGAAAGTTATTCAAGTTATTTAAGAAATTGTGCAGCACCTATGGGAAAAAACAAGATTTTTTGTGGAGTATTCCGTGAATAAGTTGGAGGTACAGAGTTACAAAGAAGATAAATTCCAAGTAAAACTATCACAGGAGAACTTTCACAGTTGCATGTGTGATCAGTTTATCTTTTGTTAAAATGGGAAACACTCTAAAATATTTAGATTAAGTTGCTCATTTTAGAAGTTGAGCATCGCTGTCTAGTATTTTGCTCGTCTGCTCTCACTGGAGAGTTGAAGCATGCTGAAGGCCTGGAGTTATGTCAATCAAAAACAAATCGTCGTTTTTGCTTCATAGCTACATAATTATATATTCAGAGATTGTTTCCCAAGTCACCAAAGTTGCTGCTATGTTTATGCATAATATGCTTACTATTCTAAAATATCCTGAAATAATATTCATATTGTTAATAATAGAGCACAACATAGAGTCTGAATGCATTATTTAAAGTATATGCTATGCTTGACATAAAATGTTAAACCAGTCAGAATATTAACAAGTCATCATGGTTAACAAGTCATCATTTTTAAATCTTATGACCCTTCCAGATATCAATTTATATTATTAGATTATTGACTTTTAAGCATTTGCAGAACATTTTTATTTGACAAATGCTATGTAACTCCTCTCAAACTTTGACCAATAATCAAGGATTTCTTCAAAGACAATGAATACAAGAAAACCATTCTTGGGACTGGTGGCAGATGGGATAAATATTTAGTATGGAATTTCAGGGCTGTGAAAATACTCTATGGTATGGTGATAGCTTTAGGCATATGCAAACTCCCCCAAATGTATGACATCGAGAATAAGTGATAATCTAACTGTAAGTTGTAGACTTTGAATAATTCTGAGGTGTTGATATAGGTTTCATCAACTATAACAAATGTACCATTTTGGTGGGGGGGTGCACAGATAATAAAGAGAATATGCACATGAGGTGATAGGGAGTGTATGAGAAACCACTGTATTTTCTCAATTTTGCTATGAACATCAAGCTGTTCTAAAAATTATCTTAATTAAAAACAAAATTGATAACAGAATTTGAGAATAAAATAGATTAGCACTAATACTGATTTAGGAAAATAAGTTTAAAAAAGAGTTAAAATAAGTTTAAAAAAGTTAAAGCTATGATTTGTATCTACAAATAATGGTGTCCTTAAAAAAGATAGTTTATTTTACAAAAATAGAAAATATGACTTGCATAGATATTACATAGGAGATCCCTATATACATTGAATATTTTGTGCTGAAAAATTACTTAAAAATTTCCCATGGTGATGGGAAATAGTTTAGACTGGGACAATATTTAGATTCAGGCAAGCTATAATTATTTTGCAATTTGTAAACTGGCAATGTTTTTATTGGTTTATAGCTTATATTTTATTTATTATTTATTCTATGATCATAATCCAAAGGTTTGTTTTTAGTTTTAGTTACTTGTTTTATTTCTAAAAGTAACACTTTTGCAAAGTTTTATGAGAAAAGAGAAGCAGATGCAATCAATTAATTATACATATGTCAAATTAAGCATTCAAGTATAGGTGAAGTGTGTTAAGTAGAACAAAATGTCTTCTTAATTAGAAAAGGAGATTCCCTTAGAAGTGGCTTATGTAGATACAGGTATCTTTTGGGATGGATGGACTTAGAGTACCTGGTTGGATTTTGAAATAATACTTCAAGTAACATTCAAAACATTTCTATTTATGTGGTTATGTAATGTAAATTCCAACTCAACAATGGAAGTCAGTTCTTGTAGTCAGAAAGCTAATAAGTGGGAAGACTAGACTCTGAACAATTACCTTATCTGTTGGATTGAGGTCACTATAATGGCTGACCAGTACACAGCATTAAAAGTTTACCTTTCTTACACCTTACATAGCAAAAGCTCTAAGGTGTTGGTGTTTCACTTGGTATGTTTGCTGTGTATCATACAAATTGTTATATCAATTGCTATCAAAATTTTAGAACACAAAAATATGAGTAATTTTTTTGTGTTCTTGTAGCAAATATGGAAAAAGAGCCATACATCTCCCCAGGCATTTGTCAATAATAAGTCCACAGATGTCAAACAATAAGTTTTCCATGTCTACACTATAATATCCAACCTAGGTCTACTTTAATTTTTTGGCAGTTTATAACTTTATTTGATAATCAGTGGTAGATCTCCATTAATTGACCCTACAAAAGATGGAGTCAAACAAGATAATATATGTAGCTCTCCAAACCTATACGTATAGATAAGTTATAAAGGAGAGAGATATATAACAAGTCAGAAAGAACGAGCTAATCAAAAATACTGAATCAATTGATTGAACATACATAAAAATAACTGCTGCTTTATAATACACAACATGAATGCCTGAATAAAATCTTGAAAACCTTAAAGTTTTGAAAGAAAGTAGTATTTATAGCTTCAGTATGGACTGAGGGACTTTTAATAACCAGAGCTGGAAAGTAAGAAATTTACAGAAACAGATAGATTTGAGTACTTTAAAGTTAAGCTTATGTGAAAATATAAGTATGAAAAATTAAGGTACATCAAAATACACTGACTTTGAGTCCATAAAATCATTATTAGGTATCTTTGAAATATATGTGAATGTTATATATATATATATACATATATATATATATGTATATATATATATACATATATAATGGATATCTATTATTAGTAGACATTAAGCTACACAATCATGGGTAGAAAAATGTCAGCAATGGGAAATATATTAGTTGTGAGTATGTAAAAAACCAAAAAAAAAAAAAAAAAAGGAATGGGAAATACTTTTGGTGGACTTAAAAGGAGAACTAAATTCTTCCCTACAACATTTTTTCAAATCAGTGATAAACAGTTACTCCACTTAATAGATGTGGGTGTTTCATTTGGAGTGACAAAAATTCTTGGAACTAGGTAAAGATAGATGTGGCACAATACGTAGATGGATTAAATACAATTGAATTATCTATTTTAATATGATTAATTTTGTTACATAAATCTTTAGTAAAAAACTCAAAGATACTAGAGGAAGAAAATCTTTTGATTTTTGAAACTTTTTCTTAAGCTGAATTCTATCATAAAGAGAATTCTGTCAAAAGAAAGATAATTTGATTTTTAAATTTAAATATGGAATATGATCACTAAATATGAAATAAAAATTGATAATGCTAAAATTCTAACAGCATCAAGGACAGTGTAAATTAGAATGGATGATCTATTATCAGATGTCTGGCATGCTAATCCAGAGTGATTTCTGCTGAAATATTATATACACTGGAAAAAGTTTCATTTTCATTGAAAAAGTCTACATGACTATCAAACTGGTTTATTTCTTCCTTGGTAATTAAATGTTCAAAATCATTTTGAACAAAAGGTACAAAAGTCGTTCTATTTCTTCCTCTTATTTCATTCACTCACCTTCATCACTAATTTACCAAAATCCCTGAGTCACAGCTAAGTACACAGGTAATTCCATTAGTTCATTTTCCACCTCTCCAACTTATTGTTTGGCAGAGTTAAATCAGATCAGATTGTTCAGAAGTTCAGATTGTTCAGAAAGAGCTCCCTTTTGATGGTTGGACAGGAAACCTTGTAATATGATACAATAGCTGCTGGGGTTCTTGATTCCTTTGCTTCCAAATGCAACTGGTGAGAGACACATCATTCACATGGAGCTCTGACTGGAATTCCATATATCTCAGTTACCTGCTTTGTAAAATGAGAATGATGATAGTACTAATACTTTCAATTTCAAGATTATTGTGATGTTATATAAAAAAAGACAGTTATTATACAATACTTAGCACATGATAAGTCCACTTATATTTTAAGCAATGTTTGGATCATTAGAACAGTCTGAAACAAAGTTTCTTAGCAAACAGGGCACTAAAATTGCATGTGTAAAAGTCAATCTGTGCAGGCTCAAGAGAAGAAATTACTCTCTCTCTCTCTCCCTCACTCCCTTCCCCTTTCTTCTTCCCTTTCTCTTTCCCCCTCATCCTCCCTCCCCCCACACAAATTTATTATAAGTATTTAATTGTACACTATTGTGAGAGTTAGTAAAATGTTTGTGTAAGATCGATTGCTTGTGTTTGGTGGAGTCTAGTGTTGGAAAAGGAAGCAAAGCAACAATCCTAGAAGTGTCACCCAGAATAATCAATGGAGGGATTCTAAGAGCTATGGCAGCTCACTCATACTGCTGCCTCAGGCAGCTCACCTTGTCAGTGCAGGGCCATCACTAGGCAGCCACTACTGCATTTCTCACTGGATTTTCCTTCAGTTTTTTATTCCCCCCCCCATTTCTATCTCAAGCTCTGTCTACCAACTTGACAAAGAACATTCAAATTTGAGGCCTGAAGGTGATGAGAAACTAACAGGGGTCTCCATCTATTATTGATACAGTTACAGCTCCTAGATTTGTTCTCACTTTTACCACTTTCTATCTATTTCCATTTCCCATTTCTTGTTGAGTTGTACAGTCTTTCAAATCTTATGCAAAAATATCTTTTGTGCCCACTACTAACTTGGAATTCTTCAATGAAGGGAATTTTTGAAAATGTAATCCCAGCTTCACTAGACAGAGAGAATAAAAATCCATCACAGCCCACCCCTTGTCAAGTTGACATCCATTATAACTTTCTTAACCATACTGAACATAACTTCCAAATAAAGACAATAGCAAAACCATGCTTCCACTGAACATAAATAACTATCCCCCCCAAACCAAGAATATGCTAAACTTCTCCCCAAAATCAGCTAAAAATTTCCTTAATCTCTTTGGATTAATGTTCAGTCCTCTTTTAGCTGAATCACATTCTATAATTAATATTCTGATATATACATACTAACATATAAGATTTACCACTACTGATGCATTTTTTGTAAAGAGTAGAGAAACAAGAAAGAGTAATGAAAAAATAGTATTGTTGATAACAAATCTATTCATAGTAATATGAAAAAATGCACATTAATGTAGTTTGTTTTTACACAAATAATTTGTATAACTATTTTCTTCTACCACCTATGTTACCTTTATCTTTATTATGCACCAGAATTTGCCATAATTACTTCTTGGATAATATGGCTCATCTCTTCATTCTTGAAGTGTCTGGGCAAATAACAGACCTACCAGTACTAGGCCACTAATATTTCCCATTGACTTTCATCACAGGCTATGCAAGTAAACAGACATATCCCAGGCAGCTCTTTGAATTCTTCCATACACATTCCTCCTTGCCCTATTATGTAGCATTATGTATGTAGTACAATTTATATATAATTATATAGATTATATATATGCACGTTATATAAAATATACATTTATATATTTATGTGTACACAAATATAATGAAACAAAGGATTTGACCAATATCCCCATGGAAGCTGGCTAAAAAATCAAATAAGATGTATATACACAATAGGTAGAAAGGAAGGGACTATGGACATGAAGTTAGTAAGAACATAGACAAATTGGAACGTACAAATATAAGCTGGAACCCATGAAGACATAGGGGAATTCATATCAGCCTCTCATCCTCTTAGCCTAAGTTTTGGTGCTGTAGGTGCTCCACAGCAGACCTTCAATCCAGAAGCTAATATGCACTTGGACTAGAAGTCAAAGAATCCAAAGCATAATCCAGATCAAGTACAGTAAATAACATCTATGCACAGAATGGAATTCTGGAATCTGAGCTTTACTTAAGTTGATATAATACAAATTCACCATCTATTCCAAGACAGACAAACAAGATAAAAGAGAACAAATCCTCTTTGGATTAGAATGCAAAAGAAAATTCTCATCTTCTAGAAGCTATACCCAATCTTGTTTGCTTCCCACCCTTCCCTGTAAATAATAGATGTACTTCTTATTTGTGAGATGAGGAACACTGTCTTAAAATTGAAATTCCTGTCCTCTAAGTTAGCATTGCCACTCAGTAAATTTAACATTTAGTAATTTCTTTAACAACTGTAAAAGTCTGCTTTCCTACCTATAATTGGAACAAATAAATCCAGCACTCCTTATTTACTGATTTGATGGTGTAGATCAATAAGATAATGGTTGTTGAAATATTCTCTGGCGTATAAAGAATAAAGTACACAATAGTGATAGAATTATCAAATCTATGTTTTAGTGAACAAAGGCAGATGATGTCATCAGAACCCTAGAGAATATAATTGATCTTATTTCTTAAGTGGCTCAGCCCAAGTCCTTATGGCATTTTTTCAATATTTCAACACGTTGTGTACTTTAGTTGTGAGGCATTTTCTTTCCATGTGGTCAGCAGCAGGAAATGAAATCCATTACTGACACATTTAGGTGGTTAATTTATTTGAACTGTCATTTAGCTAGGCCTTCAGTATCTTTCTAATGATCTCCCTGGTGCAATACAGTGCAACTCTTGCACATTACTTGTCACCAAAGCAGCTATTTAGAAAGATGGAATTTGCTTTTATTTTATGGATTATTATCCTTCTATACTGAAAAACAAAATATACATAAAAATTCCAGAAGAAGACATAGGATGTAAGTTTCTTGCCATCAGAGTTGGCAATGCTTACTTAGATTTAACATAAAAAAATACAGATAACAAAAATTTAAGCATGTGGGGGATACACATTAAGCTAAAAAAAAACCCTCTGCACAATTAAGGGAACCATCAACAAAATGAAAAGACAACTTATGGAATAGAAAGAAATAATTGCAAACCATATGCCTGATAGTTAACATCCAAAAATATAAAAAACTCACACAAGAGAAAAAGGAAAAGCACAATCAGACTTAAAAGTGGGAAGAGGAACTGAGTAAACATTTTTCAGAGATATATAGATAGCCAACAAGTACACTAAGGTACTCAATATCACCATTAGGGAAATGCAAACCAAAATCTTAATGAGATATCATTTCATACGTATTGACTGAATATCATCACAAAGACAAGTAATAAACAAATACTAATGAAAATGCAGATAAAAATGATCCTGTGCTCTGTTGGTGGGAAATAGGTATAGTTCTGGTGTAAAACAGTATTTCTACAAATATTAATAATGATAATAAAATCCTCAAGAAATTAAAAAAGATCCAGAAATCCTACTTCTTGTTATATATTCAAGAGAAAGGAAAACAGACTATTAAGGAAATATCTGCACTTCTTATTCCTTGTAGCACTACTCAACATAGCTAAGTTCCAAGACATAGAAATAACCTAAGTCTGCTAATGAATGAATGGATCAAAAGATGCTATCTCGCTAGCTAGCTATCATCTGTCTACCTGCCTGCCTTTTTCTTTTTTTCTTTATATCATCTATGGACCTACCTGTCATCTATCTTATCTAATTTAGATAGATAGATAGATAGATAGATAGATAGATAGATAGATAGATAGATAGATAGATATCTGTGGTGGAATATTATTCAGTCATGAAAAGGGAACCTTTGCTAATTTGAGCTGATGCAAATAAAGCTCAGGGCTTATGTTAAGTGACATAAAACAGAGTCAGATAAATACTGTGTGGTGTAACTGATATGTGGAAACTAAAAGAAAACTAAGTTCATAGAAACAGAGAATAAAAAAGTGTTTTCCACTGACTAGAAAGTTGGAGAAATGTGGAGAGGTTGTTAAAAGGATACAAACTTTCATTTTAAAACTAATAAGATTGTCTAATACATAACATGGTGAGTAAATCTAATGGTAATGCATTGCAATAATTGAAATTTGCTAAGAGAGTAGAGCTAATTGTTCTTACCAGAAAAGAAAAAAAAAAAATCAAGTGATGGATGTGCTAATTAACTAGATGAGGGGCAGTCCTTTAACAACATTGAATAGATAAAGACAACACACTTATACACACACACACAGACATACACACACACACACACACACACACACACACACACCATATCCCATGAAAAGCATTTTACTAAGCACTGTGGAAGAAGTGTGGACTGAAATGGTCATTGAAATGAGAGAGAAAAACCAATCATTTTTCTGCCTGTAAGAAAACTCATATATTATTAATTAAGGTAACAAACAATTACTGAGGAACTGCTTTGTACTTGGACATGTCAGGCTCTGAAGATAGAGCATTGAGTACAACAGCAGAATGTCTTGTTTTTATTGAACTAATATGCTAATGAATTAGGTATTCTACAGATAAAGGCGTACCCGAAATCACAAAAGCAAATTTATATAAAGGAATGAAGTGAACTACTGTGTTGCTATATATCAATTTATAAAAATAAAGTTTCTTTGAAGAAGAAACTTAACAGCAGAGAGTAAGCGTGAACTTTCCTGGCAAAAGGAACAATATATGCAAAGGTCTTTATATTATTTTTCTAAAGGTCCTCTACAAACTTTTTTGTCTCATACAAATGGCAAACAAAAATATTATCCAAAAAGTTGCTGCACGTAACTTCAATTAATCAGTCTCAACATCTCGATCACCATTGGTTTATTAGTTTTTGTTTTGTTGTTTTAAAATTCCCCAGTGAGAGATTTGATCAGTAACATTGTATTGTATTGTCTCTTGTTCAGTTATTGTTAGTTGTCAACATATTGAACAAGATAACAACCTAAAGTAAATACAACCTAAATATGCTAGTGAAGTAGGTAATATACATATAAAGGCATAACCTGATGTCACAAAAAAACAAACTGATATAAAGAAATGAAGTACACTTATTAGGTATTAAATACATATATATGTAATAAAGCACTTATTATTAGGTAATATATATAGATATTATATAATAAAGTATAAAGAATCAAATGCAATCTAATGAAAGAATAGTATAAACCCAGAACACTGATTATTTGAAAGCCTTGAATGAGCAAAAATTTTTCTTAAAGGAGAGGAGAAACCAGATACTACTAGTCAGACCAGTATTTGTATGTCAGCGTACAGCTCTTGCCCTCTAAACAGCAGCAAGCCTTATGGGCAATTAATGATTTCAACAGAGCCACTGCCTAATAAGGTTCCATTATTTATAATGATGGTAAAGATAAAATAATAGAGAAATTAAAACTGGCTTCTGTGATGGAAAAATTTGCAGGATTGAAACTTTAAGAAAAACTGTTAAAGTATTAGGACAAACTGGAAACAAAATCACTTTAGAGATGGATGACATGCCATTAAAGGCTTGAAATATCGGTCTTAAAACTTTAAAATTCACATTTTGATCTACCACTTAGACCGTGGTATATTAATGTCTGTTATCCTCAGTTATTTTGTCCTCTAAGTAACTTTGGAGAGTACAAGAAACAACTTTAAAATTGAATGAGCTTATTTTCACATTTTAAGATACACTACTTGACCTTTCATGTTTTTAACAGAAATGCCTAGTTATTCTAAAAGTGGTTTGATACATTTTTATGTCAGCCATAAAATATCTCTTTCTGTAAAGTCCCTTTTGCCCTTTCTTTCACCACTAGCATATTTTTCATATTTTTAGTTTAATACTAAGACCCTCTCCATGGAGAGATACTGTCTGATATCATTTGTTAAATTGAAATATTATACTGAGTATAAATTCATTGATTAGGAAAATATCAAAAAACTCAAGATGTAGATACAAATGATGAGAGGAGGTAGGGAGGGAAAGGGGTTAGAGTAGAAAGGAAAACATGACTAGGGACCTATGTCATCCAGAGGAGAGAGAGGTGAGGCCTGCTTCTGGCCTTGACAGTTGTCAAGAATGTGAGACCTAGGCCTGAGTGGACAAGGTACAAAAAGGCATAGAGTCACACTACCTTGAGAAATTTATAGTGTTCATTTTATGAGAAAGTGAGCAATTGTTCTGTACTGCCTTGGTAGCTAAACTACAGTTATTCCAGGTAGAAGATCGAGTTATGTAGGCCTTGAAAGCTAGCTATCAGATGTTATAAGAGACAAGGAAATCAGTTTTCTAACTAGTTCAGCAATAAATACTGACAACCTGACAAAGGGAAAGGGGAAGAAAATATAAAACTGAAATGTTTTGAGAATGTACAGGTAAAATTCTTTAGAATTAAAATAAGGAACTCCAGGTTCTGAGTAGCAGTAAGTTGATATAGCAAGGCTGACCAGGTGAAGTAGAAGCACAGTCAGACCTCATGAAAAACATGGGGTAGTTCGCTTCTGAGAGGAGCACAAGAAACCTGAAAACCAGGTAAACCAGGTTTCAGGTGAAAATTCCCAACTTTTAACTGAACTAAATTAATTGATAAATCAAACACTAAATACAAATATAAAATTTATTTCTTTGAATATGAAAATATTTTCTACTTTAAGTAAAGTTAATAGACCAACAATTGTTTTTTTT
>PVHY01005902.1:0-78899 GCA_004024945.1 Uropsilus gracilis | reverse complement strand
AAAAAAAAAAAAAGAGTAGCCAATCATGCCAAATACTGCTAAGAAGTAGAATACAGAATAAAAATGGCTCCATGAATTTAGCAATAAGGAATTTAGCAAGAAAGTAGTTTAAATAAAGGGGTTAGCACAAAGGCCAAATTAAAAAACATTTAAGAGTTAATGGGAGGTGAGAAAGTAAAGCATTAAACAAGACTTACAAAAAGTTTGCCTGTGAAAGAAGAGAGAGATATGCCAATAACTGGAAAGGATTGTGGGCTGAGGGGTTGTTTTGATTTGTTCTTAAATACATCAAGTTAATTTCACACAATGGTGTAGCTGGCTGGCATTCCCAAGCTGAAGAATAAAGATTGAAATGGTGTCAATGGCTCTAAAAGAGTGATATATTTTTTGCTATATGTCCCTGAAAATGCAGAAAACAATGCTGAATTTCAGAATATAAGTGAATTTTCTAATCATTGGTCATATCAGGTGAACAAAACTCTCAAGACATTGACAGAAATCATAGTCATATGACCATGTAAGAGCAATTTCAGCACATGGAAAGAATCCTTATTGAAAAGAATCTGTGAAGAGGAACAGGCTATTCCTAAGACAGAAAATGAGGCTGCTAACAAGAAACAATAACCCAAAAGAAACTGAAGAGGGAAAATTTAGGGTTATGAAATATATATAGTGTGTAGTACATAAAAATAATGATATAATTAAAGGATACAGATAAGATGGCAGCTAAAGTCTCGAGAGCATAATAAGATGAAGGAAATGTATGCATGCATATGTGCTTTCTGTACTGCTTTTAATAGGATGGCCAAAGCCCTTATAATCATTATCATTTCCAGGACATAGTAGATAATATATAGAGATGAAGGAGGGAGTAGGAAGGAAGGGAATGAGGCATGGAATGGAATGGAAGGAGGCAGGAAGAGAAGGGCAGAGGAGAAAAGATCAGTAAGATATATCAGAAGAAGAACTAGAGAGAGAAAAGAGTGTCTACAAGCGCAACAGTGAGACTTATTAAAAGTTGGGTAAATGATGATAGACCAAAGTCCCAGTAAAATGGGTGCATTCAGAACTCATGGGCTCATTTTTATATTGATTGATGTGGGGCTTCTAGAGATCAAGGTTTTAGAAGTGTAGTAATATATAAAAATAAGAAAGTATCTGAAAAAGTACAACAAAGTAAAAATGACTCATGGCTATAGAGATATTTGTAATTTCTTCAAAGTGGTGCTTATGGGATAAGCTGAGCTTCTTTCTCTTAACTTTCATGAACAGTAGAAAATTAAACATAAACCCTTGAGTTTGTTATTTACACAAGATATTAAACTGTTAGCTCTAATCAGAACCAGATTTAGTGGATGTTGAAATGAATTGATGTCCCAAATAATAGATACCATGTTCTATCTGAGATAAAACCTAAATAAAAGAGTTGAGAAGAGGAGGACCCAAACCAGTTTTTGTGGTTATATATCTCCTACCCACATTTAGCACCCAAATATTTGGTAGCTTGAGAGGAAGACTGGCAATAAAAGGATATTTTTTGGTATTTTTTGGATATTGGTATTCTCAAATATTCCCTCCCTAAGTTGGAGAATTCAGAATTGTCTTTTGATATGTTCCTAGAGAATGGCTGCTCAGGCATCACTGAGAGACTCCTCAGGAGTAAGTTGTTTGCCTCAAAGCTAAGAAATCAATATTCCTGAATGGTTGGCCAACTTTCCCAACAATGGAGCAAAAGGATAGTAACAGCTGCCCAGAAAACAGACCAGCACCTTTCCTTTTTCAGGACAAAAGGAGAAGGTGTTTCCAAGGAATTGTAACAGAATTGTAAGCTACTGTAACAGAGAATATTAGCCTTTAAATGACTGCCTTGAGGAATGAAAGAAGTTGAATAGGAAGACTTTGGAGGTACTCTGCTGGAAGGTACTCTAGAAGACATTATAAAGAAACATTTGAGAAAGATGTGTTATTTCTGTTGAGGGTACACCTAACAAGAGAGCGCCAAAGTTGAGGCAGCCACAGAAAACCCACAAAAGTAACACGCTAGACACAATTAATTGTGCCAGAGTGCTGAGAATGTTTCCTTGAACTAAAATTCATCTACTGCTTTTACATCAACCTTCTCTGTCCCATTCACACTCCAAACATGGAGAGAATGAAACTTTTCTCAGGAAAGTGAATAGAGAATTGCTAGATTGGGAGAGAATCTCACTAGGCTTCTTTCCTATTTACCAGTACAGGAGGCCAGCCTGGGTAGGTCCAAGGAGGAAACTAATCAATTTAAAAATAAATTTAGTGTTAATTATTATAACAGAATGGGCATATTATTATGAAGTAAGACTGAGACCTGTGTCTTGAAGTGACTGAGGAACTTCTCATTATTTGTGAGTGACCAGGAATGTCACAGGTTTGCCTGTGACATTCATCAAGAGTTCAAGGGGACAGGGTGTTACCCCCATATAATAGGTTTGAACAGTGAAGGGGAAGAAGAGGCAGAATTGAGTTGCTTTCTTGCTGCTCCACAAGACCCTCTTGTTTCAAGATGTGCATTATGAGTTTTCATAATCCTTACTATTACTCTCTTTCTCCAGGAAATAGAAAAACAGACATGTCTAGTACCTTGAAAAAGTTATCTGTCTTACAGATTGAAATTTTAAAGCAATGAGGCAATGAAAAAACCAAATTGAAAGTTATTTCATTTTGCAAAATGTTGAAACAATTTTTTCTTCACTTATTTTTCTGAGTAAAGTTAATTTGAAGACAAATTCCTCTAGCTAAAGAGTATTAGCTTCTGAACTGAATGTGTTTATAATACCTGGATTAATTTTCTACTTTACTAATATTTTAAGGCTTATTCTTGAAATGTATTTCATAAATTAAGTAATACCAATCGTTGAGAGCCGAATGCAGGGTACAAAGAAAGGACTATGAAAGAGATGGCATAGCTATGGCAGCTAAGGATTGACTGGAGGTAATAAACCAGACACCGATTTATTAAGCAAAGAAAGGTATTTCTAAAGAACAGAGCATAATTTATGATGAATTTTAAAGGAAGGCAAAATGGCGATGTGTGATAAAAGTGGTTAACAGGTTAACTTTATCATTTTTTGTGAGGTAATTGGGGGCAAGGGGATCACTCACAATTGATTTTTATCTCTCTATGGAATGTTTCTTTTTTATGTAAACATTGGAGGGATGGCACTGCTGTCACTCTTTAGAGGTATTTATGTTTGTTTTGTCTCGTTTTCCAGGGACAGATAAGGTAGTAAAATGAGGTGTTCGTTTCACAGCATGAGCCCAGTCTTGTCTGTGATAGCATCCGATAACCGATCTATAATGTGGTAATATTATTTCTTTCCTGTCTGATTCTGGTTGTATAAATAATAAATTATTTATTCCAGGTGTGGACTTACTTATTGTCTATTTTCTGAAAGTTCACTACTAAACTATGGCATGCTGAGTTTCATGAATAACACTACAAGAAATGGAAGCAGTTTTTTGGAAGTGAACAAAAGTTTCTGTATATATAAAGCTGCCAACAATTCTCTCAAGTTGCATACTAGAATTTGGGGAGCCATTCTTATCAAAGCCATTCTTATCAATATATTGATTAACTGAATGTCCATGTGGTGTCTGATCTAGGCATTTGGGAATTAAGTAGTAGGCTTATATTGACTAAACCTTAGAGTAAAATGAGTAAAATGACATTCTTAGAGTAAAATGTTTCCACAAAATATTCATTACCAAAAATCTTGGGTAATATTTCATTGAATTATATTTTATTTTATTATTTATTAATTTTTTTGAGACTAGGTCTTGCTATTTTTGACCAGGGAACTGCAGGCTCACATTGCCCGGGGTACCATGGACTCAAGTGATCCCCAGCCTCTGCTTTCCAAATAGCTGGGATTACAGGTGCACGCCACCACACTAAACTATTTTCATTGAATTATAAATGTTACCTTTTTTTTATTGATGTCTTCTAAAGCTTTAAATTTCAAAGAATATAATGTAATTTTGTTTTAAATGCAACAGATAGACATGTTCAATTTTTTACTTGATGCTTATTGTTTTCTTAGTTTATTGTTCTATGATGCTGAATTTTTATTGAAGTTGAATGTCAAATTAGGTAAAAATACTGTAAAGGTGTTTCTTAGAACAGTTTGTTACCTGAAACAGTCACAATAAATATTATACCTGTTAAAACAAAGTTTCATATGCCTTATTAGGAATTTCTTTTAAGACATTTTCTTCCAATGGTAACAGTTCTTTAATGTTGTGAAGTAGTATAGACAACTTTCATGCCTTTACCAAAGTCAAAGAGAAATCTAGAAACAGAATTTGTATTAACTTGAGTTCAAAAACCTGGTTTAAAACCCAAACAGGTGTTCTTTTATTTATTTATTTTTTTTGTGGTCTAGTGAATGAAAATACCTGTTATTGCTCACAAATTAGAAATCGCACATTTTCACTTTAATTCCAAAATCCATTTCTTAACTTGGCTCTGGTAGTGTAGAAAGTACAAGGCTGTATTCATATTACTACTGAGCAGTGTCTTTGGGAAGAGATTAATAACTGCTTAACTTGGAATTTTTGCCTTCTGCCAGAGAATGTCTTTGCATGGAAGCAATTAAAATAAATCCTCCCCACTGTAGCTGTTAAAAATAAAATACACAGTATTGGAACTTATTGAAGCCCATTTGTTTGCCTCTTCTCATCCCCTTAGTTCATATTCTCCAGGAAAGGAGCATATTATTTCTGGAGGCAAATGGAACCAATAAGGAATCTTTAAGAACAAATGTTACACACAATTACCTCCTTGCTCAGTAAGTCATTTCATTCCTAGAATTTTAAGGAAAAAAAATCTCTTAATAAATGCTGATCTACATAATTAGGGATTAGCACTTGGAATTCATTGACAGAAAAATGACAATGCTTTGTGTCATATGGATTTGGAATTCTGTTTCCAAAATTTTATTGTGATTTTTGCTCTGAAAAACTCAATTTAAAAAAATGTGTCCTGAACAGACTCCTCTTTCTTATCATCTAAACTTTACTATTGTAAAATGCTGATCAGAATGTTCTCAGAAAATCTTGGGTGTACTATGCAATCTATTGTGCTGCCCTAGTTTTCACACCTACCACCTGATAGCTTTGTGGCCTCACCTTTTTCATTAATTGCTTATATAACAACTCAGTAAATTCCAAACCACAAAAGGCAAAGTAAGAGTTATTACTGAAAACTTTAATTATAGTATGAAGAGTTAGTATAAGAACATGGCCATGCCCAATTTATGTCCAAGTAGAAGAGAAAGGTAGTAAACAACTGCTGATATCATTAGTTATTCAAATATAATTGTGGTAACTGGTATAAATGACTATAAGAAACTATAAAATAAGGAACTGTGATAGGAAATAACTGGGAGATTATGACAAAATTGGAGTCTTGAATATTCAGGAGTAAAATGGGGTAGAGTCATTCCAGGCAGTAGAAGGGATTATATGAAAAATATAAAGTAGGGGGAAAATGTGGCATACTCCAGAAAATTAAATAAATCAGATTAAATAAAGCATGTTTCTCAACTGAGTTTCCATAAACCTCTAGGGTTTTACAAGATGTTCCTAAGGGTTTCACTAGATTGGGGTTTCACTAGATTGGGGAAGAAAGAAACTGCTCCAGTAGCAGCTTTATTCGCAGTCATGACAGTGCATATTGTAGATGTCACTTAGTGAGGTTCATTCTCAGCTTTCCTGTGAATTAGAGATGTTGAGTAAATGGTAAATGATGAGTGCTCTCTTGCATGAAAGGGAGAACAATAGATTGTTCCTTCCTAAATTGCCTCCCATATGCACAAATTACTGCCCTATAAGAAATGTGGCTGAGCTCAATCAGAGTAATAGAATATTATAGGGTACTTTTTTTTTTTTTTTTTTTTGAGAGTAGATCTCGCTATTTTTGCCCATGGAATGGCAGGCTCTTGTTGCCCGGGGTACCACAGACTCAAGCAATCCCCAGCATCAGCTTCCCAGGTAGCTGGGATTACAGGCGCGTGCTACCATGCCCAGCTATTTTTTTAGAACTAGGTCTCACTACGTGCCCCCGGTGGGACTTGAACTGCAATCTCTAGCCCCGGCCACTTCATAGGCTGAAGCTTACAGGTACGAGCCATCGTGCCTGGCCTTATAGGGTACTTTTTATTTTAACAAAGATATTTTAATGTATCATAATTCAGTTTCTCTCATAGTGCTTTGCTGTTGCTGCTAATGTTACAAATATGGGTTATGTTAGGTTAACAGGGATGTGGATTTTCCTCTATGTGTGCAGTTTCCCATTTGTTATTCATGTGATTCTGTTTTATATTTTATCAGTCCAAAATGACTGGCATTCCATCATGGCAATTTTTGAAGACAGAGTTTGAGATGGAAGTGGAGGATTCTAGGCCTATGTCTGTGAATTATTTTTGATAAAGTCAGATAAGAAGAGTTATAAACCGTTAAGTCATTTCCCTGTTAGTGAAAAAGAGACAAAATTAAGGTCATTACTAAGATGAAAACTAGTTGCCAATGAGTTTTGCATGGGTTGCTTAATTATATTTTACTGTACAAATGTATCAATGACTATAGGAAAATTAAAGGTATGTGAGTACCAATCACAATCATTTCACAAGTATAGATATTAAAACTTTAGATGAAACCAAAATACTTTAGAGTAAAATTTTCATCTAAAAAATCTTATTAAGTCTAAGTGAAATGGTTTAAAAAAAAAGACTTTTTGACTTTGACTTTAACACATACAAGTCTGCTTTTCTTTACAAAGCAGGCTATAAACAGTTATATTAGCAATTGTCTTTAACTTGAAATAGACACACCTATGCCTGCTTCTCTCTCTAGGAAGCAGGCTATAAACTGTTCATTAGTGTTTTTACTGTTTACTTTTGCATATCAAAATGCAAAAGCCAGCCAGCTGCTTCTCAGCTCTCAGTTCTAAAAACTGCAGAAGAACAACTTAGAAATAGTTTAAACTTTAAACTAGTTTGCCTCAATTTACTCTCTTTAAAACTCTTGTGGGTTCTTTCTACTATCTTCAGCTTTCTCAACTAAAATACCAAATCAAAACAAGACTATCAGTGTAGACTAATTTATTTCTAACAAAGTGATTTCTTAATTACTATAAAAGAAACATGTAGTAGAACAGATTGCTTTAACATTATCTAAAACCTTTTTCAACATTGTCTAAAGTCTTCTCAGATTGTCTAAAAATCTTTACTCTCAGTCCTGATCATCTCACCAATGTCAGCCAGTCAGAGTTCTTCTCTGCGTGTTTGAAGACATCTTTCTTTGATGCGCTCTTTTGGCGTGCTTCAGCTTGTCTTTCTATGCTGTCTTCTCCTTGCTGTCTTCTTCCAGGTAGTAAAAGAAACCTCATAGTAACAGACCCAGCAAAGTTCACTTTCTTTTCAGGCCTAACTTTTACACGGCCTTATCCAGACACAAGTCAAACTCAGCAAAACAAACTCTAACTCGGAGTTTAAATCTGCAAACTTCTTAAGTGCTTTTAGCCCACAAGCAGCTAACCTGGGTCAGCCAGAGGTGGCCCCAGGCCTTGGACACACATGGCTCAATGGTTCACATCTCTATCTTATAAAATGGCTGAAACGAAACCTGAATCTCAATCTCTATTCCTATCTTTTCTTTTTTTGTTCCCTCTCTTTGTTTTAAATCTCTTTTTATATATTCTTTCTGTTTTCCCACCTTTCAGGAACAGATCTTGAATTATTATATTATAAAGAAAAAAAAACCTGTTTCACTTCTTCTTCCCCCCTGCATCTCCCCAAAAGGAAATTCTAACTAAGGTCATTCTCACATTTTAGCATACTTTCCTTAAACTCTACAATCTTAAACAAGAGACAATGACAATCAGGGGGATAGCACACCTTATCATAAGTACTCAGGAAACAAAGCATTTAGTAATTAGAGCTTAGTACTTGGGAAGCAAAGTATTTAGTCATAGAGTTTATTGCCTATAAAAATGAAGGGAAAAATTCATATATTTGACAAGAATTTAATAATGCCAAAATATAAATTCATAGTGAGAACAATCTTGATGGATCATAGTATAAGAAATTGAAAAAGTTCCATATTAACCAAAATCAAACTAATGATATATCATTATAACTGGAAGCAAAAGATCTGTCCTGAGGGACTACTGATATCTGTGTTGGTGGTCTAATTAGTCATTAGCTATATGAAAGGTTATCTGTACATTACCAAAAGAAAAAAATTCCAGTATCATATTCATTACCCTCTTCACTGAGAGGTACTTGTGTCAAAAACTCCTTCCTATAAAAATCAAATTGCAAGTGATGGTCAACTGTATTATTAAACAAATATCATATCACTTAAGTATTTGTTGAAACCTGGATAACATAAGTATGCTACCTATTGCTATCCACATTATTTTGCATAGGAGATCTCCATAGGTATGTGAGCTGAAAGGTAATTGTAAAAAATACTTAAAAGGCCATAAAAGGTCATTTTTTTACTAAGTTCTTGGATAATAAAGAATATCTGTGGACTAACCTGTTTACCAAACATTTTCAGCACATGAAGCAGTTGGACAAGTCTCTGCAAGGACCTGAAAAAATATTTTGACTTCAAGTGACAAGAAGTTTGGCTTTACAAGAAATAGAATCATTGGGAAAAATCATGTTGCAACAGGAAATCAGAGTGAGAAAGATTATCAGCAGGTCTCTAGTTTTATTGAAATTCACTCGGAGGAACTGCAGCACAAAACTGCAGTTTTTCCTGCTATTCAAATACAAGTATATCTTGCTAGCTGGGGAGCCCTTTCTCTCTCCTCTGTTCAGTCTAAAAACTTTAGTTTTTGTATTTGTCAAACAATGCATGTTTCACCCTAAAGAAGCATTTTTGTTTTTAGTTTATGCATGTAGTCTTATAAAACAGATAAAAAAGTAAAATATGTGTATAGAATTATATAACTATCTAGTTCCATATTTGAGTCTGATCTGAGATTTAGCAAAATGTTTTTAAACATCTGTGTAAAATTGTGCCTAATAAGGGACTATGGTAATACTTTATGGATGATATTATGGTGGGAAACTGAATGGAACTATACCTGAAGGTAGAAATCAAATACTGTATAAAAATTAACAACAATGTAAGAATATTTTTAGAAGTATAATAAAAAACTGTTTCAGTTGTATTTTTATTTATATTGCTTTGGTTAATGGCTTAAGTAACTTTAGTATTTCATATTGTTATACATTTTTATGTTGAAATAACATTCATTAAAATCAATTTATTATCTTTATTTAAATAAAAACTAGAATCTGTCATTAGAAAAATTATGTTATAACTTGGCTCAAGGAGAGTCTTTAAAAGAATTTTATTTTGTGTATCTTATACATTTTTGAATTTATTTATTTTGTTTTTGAATTTATAAAAGCAAAGCATGATCATTTCGGAAATAGATAACAGCTTATAAGCAAAATTTGGAGGAAAAATCATTTCTAGATTTAAACAAGGAAAAATACAGCTATTCTTATTCTTATGTCAGTTTGTCTCCTTTTTAAAAAAATTAATAATTTAATTTTGTGTATAGCTAAGTGTCTCTTTGGAGTAGGTCCAAAGATCTAGAGTATGACATGGTGAGTATAGTTCATAATACTGAAGTGTATACTTGAAATTTTCTAAGAGAGTTAAACTTAAATATTTTCTTTTTAATATTAATTAATTAATTTACATAATGGTTGAGCCACTTGGGTATACCAATTCCAGCCCTCCTCCCCACTCTGGTCATTCCAGCTCTTCTCCCATTGCTGTTTCCTCTATCATGTTTTAACCAACAGGTCTCTTCCTTTCCTGAAGCATTGTCCTTTTCCTGGGTCAGGATCTGGATTCCTGGGATCCACTAGATCATTTAGATTTCAATTCTTGACTTTGTGGCATGCTTTCTCTCCAACTTCTTTGGAGCCGCTCAGTGTTTCATCTTTCTTGTTGGTTGTCTCCTCCATTCTGGTTTTAGTTCTATTTTGCTGTTTCTTCACCATTTTGCCGTATTCTGGTTTAGAGAGTCAGTCTCCCAGTCCTTGCTAGTAGGCAAGTTCCTCATGGAGAGAAACATTAGTGGGTGTTAGACCAGATTGTGTTCTCTCTCCATTTGCCATTTGCCGCTCCCTCTTGGGGTTTTGCCATGATTCTATGGCCTTCCTCCCACCGTGGTAAGGGAGGGTAACATGTTCTCAGTGCAGGTTTCTCTGCTCCCCAATTTTGGCTTCCAAGCACTAGTGACCATATCGGTGTATAGGTATAGCTCTTTAATGAGTCCTTGGTATGGCTGGTTATTTAGTCCTTTATCTGTTGATTTCCTCCATGCTCTTCATGGCTTCATGGGTCCTGCCCAGAAGATGGGTGTTTCAAGGTGCTAAGAACAGAGAAGGGGTGGTCCCCTGTGTGCCAGCAGGGTTTGGGATCTGTGGGGGGCCCTCCCTCCCTGCCCCCACCTGCCCAGGTC
Source organism: Uropsilus gracilis (assembly GCA_004024945.1). Taxonomy (NCBI): domain Eukaryota; kingdom Metazoa; phylum Chordata; class Mammalia; order Eulipotyphla; family Talpidae; genus Uropsilus; species Uropsilus gracilis. The sequence continues at coordinate 68,368 of PVHY01005902.1, read as the reverse complement.
ACACTTACCTGGGCCCCTCCCAGCACTGGGTGGTGCTGGGGAGCACGCCACTGTAACCTCCATCCCACCAGAGGTCTGCACACGTGCAGCCCTGGGAGAGAGGGGTTGACCTGCCGCCCATAGCAGTGGCAGATCTGGTTAGGCCTATTTAAATATTTTCTAAAAAAAAAAGGAATGTGAAGTGTTGGGAGTGTTAAAGGCATAGAAAAAATTCTTCACAATATATGCTTATATCAAGTCACCACTTTGCAAAATTATATATCTCAAAATTTCCTTTACAATTATGCTTAATGAAAAATTAAAAAGCATTAATAATAGTTGCTAATTTTCTCTACAACTGACTGTTCACACTAACAGACTGAGAATTGTAAATATAAAAATTCTATATAGGGTTCTATAAAATCTAAAAATAGTTCAAGGACTCATCAGGATCAAAATAAACTGATAAATTGACATAAAAAGTGATAAAAATAAAGGATAAAATAATTGATAAACCAATATCAAATGATTTGATAAAGGACAAAAAATTTACCACCTATCATCTGAAGCTGGTATATGGGTGCTCTGGAGTGGAGCTGACATAAATTGGATATTTAGCTTCCTTCAAAATTCAGAGTGGAAACCTAATCCTTAATGTGATGGTATTTAGAGGTAGGGCGCTTGGGAAGTAATTATATTATAAAGTGAACGTTGAGTAATTTAGTGCCCTGAAGAGAGAGAACCTAAAATTCCTTTTAAAATGCCCCTTCCTTTCCACCAAGTGAGGACACAGCAGAAAGATGCCTGATTAGGAATGGAAGTGGACCCTCACCAGACAATGACTCAACAGTTGCCTCAATCTTGGACATCCCAGTCTTCTATAATGTTTAAAACAATGAAGAATGGGAGATTAGGACTAGAGATCATGTCCATTGTATTTTTCTAATAAGGAGTAGGGTATAGTATAAGCAAGAGCAAATTTGTTGATGTTGTAGTTGCCAAAACCAAATCAGGTAAGAAAAGTAAGTAGGGGATGAAGAAATGATGTAGCAAGTTAAGAAAACCTTGAAAAATTTGGTTGTGAAGGATAGCTGTGAGATATGGAGATAGCTGAACAGTTAGTTTGTCCTTAACATTGATGGGCCCAGGGCAAGTATACAAAAGGTGACCCAAAGTCATGTGCCTAAATATTTAAAAATTATTAATCAAACTGACACAATGCTGTGTAAATCTCTCTCTCTTTTTTCTCTTAGAAAACGTCTTCATAACGAGGAAGACTAAGCTGAAACGTGAAATTTTTGGACTTTTCAGAATTGTTCAGTAGAATTTGTTTGTTAAGTACCTTTTCCTGGTCCATATCCTTACCAGGAATTTGTTCCTTTTTCTCTTCTTTTCCCACTTATGCAAGGCAACACTATAATCTAGTGTTCAGATTTTATTCAGACCCCTTGCAAATTGTCCCTACTTGATTACAATTATGGCTCAGGTTTACTTGAAGGGAGGGAGATGAAAAGACACCTATACATGTCCTTAAAGTAGGTGTGGTGTCCCAGATACTAAAGTGTATCTTGGAAAGAGGCAATACAAGCTCTGGGTAAATGTATCTGCTCGGTACATATAGCAGGAGCCATATGGCTTAAAAGACAGGGTCCATATCAAAGGTTCCTCTTCCTTTGTCCTATAGGTGATAGTGGTAACTGAAAGATGAGGATTTTTAAAACTCTGGTGACATTTACCCTCTTTTGGAATTGAACTGTCCTTTTTGGCAGATAAATAGAATGGTCTGCTTCTCCTTCAGTTTTTCTTTCAGTATTATCTGGAGGAAGAAATTGATATGTGTAATATGACTCCCAAGGAAATAGGCTGGTTGCTGAATTCTTTTAAGACATTGATTTGTGAGTTATTTATTCAAGCTCACTGAATAAACAATTTACAAATCACTTTTCATTAGACTTGATTCAGCACTCTGAAGTAAATAAATACGGAATCTGCATCAGACTTATTGTGCAATGTATGGTTTGCCTAAGTAGAAGATACTGAATCTAAGTTATAAATCTAACTCTATTTTGCTGTATTTGGATTCTATTTTATATTTGTCATTCCTGAAATTTACATGAAGAATTGCAGAATAAATAATTAAAAAACCCTTAGAACATTATTTGTCAATATATTTCAAGCTAGTTGATTTAGCTTTGATTATCCACATAAGAAGAAAATTAATTTTCTTCTTAAGTTTAATTGAGTAAAATTATTCAAAGTGATTTTTCCTAGTCTTGTTCCTTTAAAGACTTGACATTATTATATAAAAACATTGCCTCTTATATTGTGCCTATAAACTTGAAATAGGTATATAGTCACACAAAAAATTTTATGATTTATGCTTCATATATTAAGATAATTAATTTGCTACAAATATTATTGGACATAATGTTATAAACTAAAGATCTTATAAATATCTCACTGTATTAGAAAGTTGATATTCTCTATTACCCTGTATCCTTTTTCTATTTAAATATTGAAAAAGAGATCTTCTGGAGAAAATACATATGAAAGTATTGTTTTATAGTTTAAAAATTCATTAGAGAATAAGATAACTAGAGAAATGATCAGGTACTTATCAAACAATAACTATTTTGATAATTAATTAATAACTGAAAATATCAGAGAAAGATGAAATAAAGCCATGGTTGGTTATTTAAAAGTCACAAGTTAACCTAAAGGCTAATCAGTGAAAATTACTTACAAAAGGTGTCTGTTAAATGAATTATACAACTTGAGTTGGTGGTATATAAATGCCTTATGAATTATTTCCACATATCTTTCCATTTTTCCCCATGTTTAAAGTGGAATTTAATAAGAGGTCCCAAAGTACCATTTAGAACTCTCATGAGTTAATTGAAAATCAGAAAGATTTCAGCAATTTTGATCATATTAGCAACTACTTTCCTTCATTGAGATAAAATCAACTTTTGAAAAATATTGATATTACAGTAGTATGCAGAAGTTGATTCATATAAAACACAATTACAAGCAAAGGGAGCAGAAATCCACAGCTAACTGTAGGGTTTTACTGATACTTCCCCCAGTTCCATGGGTACAAATATGTTCACCTTTTTATTTTTTTTAAGATATGAAGAAATATTAAATAAAACAGAAAGGAAATAAATAGAACAATGGCAGAAGAATGCTGTTAGGTTAACTCACTTTTGTCTTGATACTGAGTAATGGGGAAATTTTGTTTCCATCTTGGGCTTATACACATAAAGTGACACAGAAGACATTTAAAATGCCCTTGTCTCTCCCCTCACACAGCCCACCAATGGTGTATTCAGAATGCTGATCTGGTAATTGGGACACTCATCAATGAGAACAAAGACTCTCCAACTGAAAAGTCAGTAGCAACAACAGAGAGTCATTCAGACTGAAAGTGAACACAGAGCATCTTGAGGACATGCATAGTCCTCCCATGGAAATCTAACAAGAATGATTCAGTGTTTACAGTTGTCATTTGTGTGATTTTGTAAGCAATGAAAGAAATAAACAAAAGTTATAATCAAGAACCTTGAGACAAAAATATAGATATCATGAACCAAGAGAAGTATGGCATCCATTAATGGATAGTCTCTTCACCAGAATTTTGTGAGCAAATTTGTGAGCAAATTTGAAGCTATTATCTATTTTAAGAAAAGAATGGAATGTACATGCTGATAGCTAACCTAATGCATACATAATATAGAAATGTGAATAACGGAAGAGTTCTTATTATAGTACATGGATTCAATCACTTAAAAAATACTGTTTTTACAAAATACCTTAAATCTCATCTAGGTACTATTATAGTGAAACAGCTGAACTAGGATACACAAGGCTTTTGAGTTAGGCTTTTAGTGAATACACTGGGCAACCCAGTAATCTGTATCCCATATGAATGAAATATATTACACGTTGCCTTTAACAAAATGGACTAATAGAACAGGAACTATAAAAGCTTCTAGAATCTTTAAATCTTGTCTAGAAAAATTCACAACATACAAATAATGCAGTCAGTATGACTCAGTGCACACCCCTAGATGAACTACAAACAATACTTTACATTCTATAACACTAAGTCAGTTGGAAACCTCCAAAGAGAAAAGGAATCTATCCAGGGAAATTTTGTTTTCTATTCTTCCTTAAGGCTGTAACAAAGTGTCAGTGGGTTTACACATGGCCATGCCATAATGGGTAGGAAGGGCAGGAGATAGGGGCATGGATTCCTGGATCTTGAATAACTTAGGTACAAAGTCAGGGCTAATCTTGAAATGATCTTCAGTAAACCTAAGGTATGGACTTTTCTGAAAGCTCATGGTTTCTTATAGGAAACTCACTGTTTTTCTTCTTGAGGTATTATACTATCTTGAGCTTTATCCAAGAGATGAGACAAATTATTGCTCTTTTTAAGGTCCATTAACACATTTATATCTCATCTCTTATCTAGCTCTTCCTTCTCTAGCTTAAGGGAACTGAAAATTGACTTAGGAAACACTATGAGCTTCTTATTTCTCCTAAATATTTAGTCTGCTCTTTGAAAATTCCTTCTCTCAAAGACTTAGCATTTTAGAAACCAAAGATAGGTTAATGCATGGGGTTTCTCTTTTTTCTACTCTGTTACACCTGTCCCTGAGAGATTAAATATGGAATCCAGTAGTTACTCTAATGGTATATTTCCCTGCAAGAAAAATAACTAGAGTGAACAAAAATAATATTGACTAGCAGCTAAAAATAGATTTCCCCACAATAGCTTTTAAAATGAAATAACCAAAAGATCATTATTTTTTTGAAATATTAACACACACATTAGATAAAATACTGCTGCGTGAGTGTGTATTATTACCACATGGCTTTTGACCTTATAATATCAATTTTCACGGCTCATAAAATTCAAGTAATGAATAAATGGTGCCTGGAAGAATACTCTGGGTTAAATATTTTGGTATTCAAGATCTTCCCAGAAAGAATATTTAAAATAAAAACTTGAGCTAGATTGCAAAAAGCAAAACATTATGATCCCCACCTTAAAAAGTTACTGTTTTCTAAATCTTTTACTTTTAACAATGAACAGAAATTTCTGAAGACCTCCAGCAGTAGTCATGACATCAGAAAGGAAGAGAGAGTCCTCTGTATAACACACACCCAAGAGAGATATCCTGCAGAGGAAATGTCATGAACAATGTTATGTCAGGGATTTCTCTAAACCCATCATTGCCAGCCACCTGTGCTCCAGGGCATCCATCCAATCAACCAGAGAACAGGCACCTTGCCATTTCAGCAGATGGGTATTAATGTTGAAGGCAAAGGAACCATGTACAGTATATATTTCAATTATGAGTGTGGAGATTTGGAGTCCCAGTTGGAATCATGTCCATTCCATTCTGAGTCGGTAACAAACTACAGATTGCGCTTTTCAGGATGTACTTTACACAGAATTAGCTTTCAGGAAAAGTACACATTTACAAAAGGAGGAAAATATTTTGTATGACAAGTTGAGAGTCAAAGAAAAGAAGCTGAATACTACTTAAAGAAATAACCTAGGTTTTTCATTCCTACTGAAACTGCACTGAAAAGTCAGAAGAAAAGGAGTTATTTCCACCATACAGATATGTCAGAAGTGACAGTTTTGAAAGCTTATGTATGCCTGAATGTCAGTGTATACTTCAATATTTCAGTTTTTTGAAGTGTTCTAGTCAAACAAACCTCAGAGATGAAGTGGCTTCTGGGACAGGATCAGCTTTCATTTTTGGTCTGCATATTCTAGAACACAGATATCTAAGTCTAACCTTCTAGGTCATACAGACTACACAGTTGTTAAATTTTAAAAGTATCTCAAGTGAAAATATCTAGGCCTCATATTGACTAATACCAGACACCGACCAATTATTTCAGTGTATGGTGACCTAGATAGACAAATATATCACTTGCATTTAACTACTTACATATTATAATCATTATCATTGTCAAGAATTACTTAAATGCTCACATAATATTTTATATATTATTATAACCTGTCATTATTATAAAACAAGAGGTCACTTTTAGGTAATTCGTTGTAATTATTTAAGGAAATATCATCTATATTGATCTCCTGTCTTGGCAGACAAAAGACTTCTTAAATAAGGGTTTTAGTCTATTCTTTATAAACAGCTTATGTGTAGAGAAATTTTTACACTGACCAAACCATATATCTATTATTTCACTTGGTACATCACTAGTTTTTAATAAAAGTGTTTTATAATACCTGATTTTAGTATAATGGTAGAAATGTACTGGGAAGTTATCTAGTCCATGAAATGTTTCTAAATTCTTGGTTAAAAATTCAACTGTTTATTTTATTGACCACAGCTTTTGGTGATATGTTAGCCTTGAGAAGCATTTATAACTCAGGAGGCAAATGGGAATAAAAATAATGACAGTGTTTCTGCAAAACTACTCCAAAGTGTTATGTTATGTAAAAGCTGTAATGGCATAGACTTCAGGCTGCTATAATCATTCCAAAGCCTGATAGTTCTGTGTGTATTCTAAAATGTTTCGTGAGGTTCACTCTCCTTTAGTAATTCACCCTAATAACTCGAAAACTGTAAAAGTAACACCTGGAACACTCAAAGGAGTTACACAGATAACTAGGTAGCTGAACCACTCAGAGAACTAGAGTAATAGTAGGGATAAAAATTTCACAACACTCACTTGTCTCCTTTCTCATGGTTTGCAGTTCACAGTGGGGCTGCTGCCATCTCTCTGTGGCTTTTCTCCTTCATTGGGCAAAGGGGGGAAGAGGAGCTCTTTGCTTACATTGATAGTGTCTCTGAATTGGGAGTTTAGCCCCCAGCACTGGAAATGTTGTAGGTGTTACTCTGTGACATGTCTTTACAATACTTGGTCTCGGAAGAGACAATGAGTAAGAACAAGGAGAAACTGATACCCATGAATATAAGGGTCTGGGAGAAAACAAAGAGGGAGAGAGACAATCTCCTCCAACCACAGGAAAAGCCATAATGAAGAAGCCTAGAAAACTGCTCTACACACCCGTCCTGCAAGAAGTCTCTGACATGTTCAGCCAGGCCACCTGCCCCAAGGTTATTCCTAGAGATCTGGACAGCTTGGGCACTGGTGCATGAGGAACATGGGGCTTCACCCAGAAGGACACTGCCCCAGAAAAGAAAATGAGGAGCCCAATGGGCTAATCATCAACCAACAACTGGCAGTAATAGAGGAGCTAGAATGACCAGAGAGGGGGACTAGGGGAAGGGAAGAGAGGAGGCCCATACCCAAGGGGAGCAATAATTTAACAAACATGACCATGTATGCAAGCAATAAAATTGGGGGGAAAAATTCCACTACAAAACTGTCCAATGTGTACTGAAAAGCAATGTGTTGTTAATATTCCCATTGTATCCAGGTTGAATTAGCTCTTAGAGTCTTAGGGAGCTCAAAGGGACCTGTTATAATCATCTTGAAAAATAGAAGTCCTCTTGGACACATGCTCCACATCAGGTCAGCCCATACATACATTCCTAGGCAAGAAACAGACTTTCTAGATTGTGAGCAGCCATCCACACTGATTTACCCTGGTCTTGTAGCCTATCAATGTCACTGCCTCCTAATTATGGTAATAATAGACACACCATACAAGTAATTGCTATGCACAATATAATATATTATCTACTTGCTTATATTGCCTCACCTAATCTTTCAAAATTTCAAAGTGGACCTAGCCTTCAGATACAGCATCTCCTTTACAGAACAACAGTGTCTTTCCATTTCTACTATAATGGAATGAAATTCATAGCTAATAAAACCTTTACACACACTAACAACTTTAAAAATAATAGCATGATGGGCTAGTCATAAGAGAAATAAGATTTTTATTAAAATAATATTTTATTAATATGCTTCAATTATTTTATTTAACTAAGGAAATGTTCAGGCACAAGGACTCTAGAAAACACAATAGGTATCGATTTATACCCACACAGAGCACTGATATATATTCTAGAAATATATCCTCAAATACAAATATTATGGTAATTTTACTAAAGATTAAATATCATGCATAATGCTGCTGATTGTTATAAGATTCCCCCCCCCCCAAAAGGACACAACTTTTCATAGGAAAACACAAAACAACATAAAATTTTTCAATTTATGTGATAATAGTTTGCATTCCTGGAAAATTTAGTATATATCAAAATCATACAAAAACATATATGTGTTTTTAATATAAAACACAATTAAGTTGGAAACTTAGATAATTACAAAGATTTCTGTCTCTTTGAATATCTTGGGGACATGGTATATTAATGCAGGATACACTACAATATTCCATAGTGAGACTATCCCACACATTGTTGGATGCCCAAAACCTCTGCTCCCTGCTCAAAGAGTGCCACAATCTTTCCCAAAAATGTGACCACAAAAAATACTTCCAATCAACAGTGATGTACTTCCCCTCACTATGAGAATCAGCATTCAAAAGAGTAGGCATCATCAACCTAATTTATTGATTAAAATAGCTTTTTTTCAAATTTCAAATTTTGCAAATTTGAATAACTTGCTTAAAGCCAAATAGCTACTAAGCAAGATTTGGACCCAGGTCTATTTATTCAGATCTACATTTTTCCTTTGTTTATGCCTGAATAATTGGCACTTTTGATTACTTAACATTAATTTCTTGAGACACATTATTTCTCTGTTTAGAAAATCCACAGGTGATTTAACTAGATAGGGTTGAAATGAGAACTTAACAGTGCCTAGATTAAGATTTATGTTCTCAAGATTTTTATCCATCTTCAGCTTGCTTGAGAAAAGTCTATGGCACCTTAAAACTCCCATTCCTTTCTGCTCATTTTTCTCATGTAGTTTTCTAATTTAGGCTTTGGTTCTAAACACTTTAAATTGATCATAATCTCTTAAAAGTTAAATAAAAAGAATATGAACTATGAGCTAAACTATTTTAATTCCATCTTATGTATTATGAGTGTTACCTTTGCTACTCTGGGGCCAACATAAAAAAACAAGGATTTTTTTTCACACAAATACTTAGAATTTATTTCAGATATAATCACCTTTCTCCCAAATCTACTGAACCACAGGTTTTTCATCTTGAGCCATCCCATAGCCAAAGATTCATGTGAATTTAGGTGTTGATACTAACTAGATTGAATTAGTCATGAGATTGAAGTGTTCATGAACATGAAAAATACATATTACACATAAAAAACCTTCTAATACCCCAGTGATCCCATTATCAAATGGTTAGTTGTCAGATCAATGAAATTTTAGGATCCAGATATCAAATGTCATGGATTCATTAATTATTTTCATGTTCTTTAATCATAGGCATATATAACATTTTAGGTGTGGTGGTCTAGGGGGAAAATGTTAATGGTTGTTAGCCAGTTTTGCATTTTAAGGACTATGATAAATTCAGAATGTTAGCATATTTATATTTGTTTTTGCCATTACTATACAAACTTTACTTAGATCAGGGCTCTGAGTGACTGTCATACAAAATATAAACATTTTAGTAACAATCAGCTGATATGGGAATAGTATTTAAGGAACCTGAAAATAACAGAGAGAACCTGGCTAAAGAATGTAACCTCCTTAGTCATACTATGCCAGGAAATGTGAGACTCTGAATAAAGAATTAGTCATCAAAATAAATATTTGCTTCATTGTTGAAAACAACAAAATTATAAAATTTCTTTTACTAAGTGATTAGGAATGCTAATAAAATGTCAGTAGGATAAGTGATCAACTATTGTGACATTAAAAATAAGAAATGATACATATTCTCAAAGGACACACAATTAGGGTGTCACTTTACTTCATCCTATAACCTGTAAATAACATACCATTTATAAACAGTCTGGACACACACAATGATAAAACCATGAATCTTATAACAAATTATTCTTGAAATCAAACTCATGGTTTGATAGAAAGAAATCTATTTCCATAATTTTATTTGAGATTTTATGGCAACACTGATGCTTTGTTTTATAATTCATTAGATCATCTTTGATTCTTAATACCATTGACAACTTATCTTTATATAAGTTTCTAAATAACTGGGTCATGTGATCTTCAGGAGGACTACTACTATTATTTTTGAGGAATTACTATCAAAGTAACATTTACAAACTTTTGATTTTCTTCTGTCTTCTTTTTGACAGTGAAATATTTTCACGATGCATATACTTAAAAAACAAAGTTTTTTCCATTGGTTAGTAAAAATGTAATACACTAACACATTTTTGAAAAGTCAAAGAAGTATTGGTAATAATAACCACATAATAGGACAATCACTACTAGAAAATAAATGTAGGCTTGAGATTAATCATTTCAACAGAAACTCAACTAACTGGATTTGTAAATTTAACAATTAGAAATTGTGAAACATAATTTCCCCATATGCTTTTCTAATAATGGCATTAAATTCTCACTATATCTGAACAATGTAAAATTTAAAAATGGACAAAAAAGACAAACAGGAAAAAAACAAATGCTATTTTTTCCCAACCTCTAATGGTTTTAAAGAAAAATAAAACAAATACAATCCTAGTTATCCCAAATTTTTGATTTCTGTTTAGCGCTAAAATTTTTTAAATTGTGACTGAAGTCAGAAAGGAAGGGAGAGAAGAGTGTGAGTTGGGAATAGAATTGGGATGTAGGCTGAGGATAAAGAAAAAAATAAAACAGCAAGAGGTACAGAAATATATACAAATTTTGGCTGAAGTCAGAGAGAGACTTTTGTAATCAAAGACAGAAATTGAAAGCAGAAAGAAGAGAGTATGACAAGTTTTCTTACGGACTCCAGAAAACTCAACACCTGATTATATTCTCTCCAAAATAACCTTGATAGTGGAGGTTCTGTCACATTACTTGTAAAACTCGTATTTTAAAGATCTAGACATATGTTACCATAAAAGAAAAGTTCACTATGTCTTCTATTAATTAGATCAGAAACTACTGGGACAAATTTGATAGTTTTCACTAACAACATTTCCAATATACCAGAGAAATATGTCGACCATATTTATCTAATAACTTTTTTGTTTAGTTATTTCTTAAATACACTGGAAACATGATTATTTTAAAGCTATGAAAGTAAAGTTGTGAATTTTATTCAACTATTCAAAAAGTTCATTTCTCAAATATTTTCAATATCATAATTTTAAACAAGTCTCTTCTCACATCCAGAAAAATATAGCTGTATTCCCCAAAGGGAAATTCTTTGCAAAAAATGTGAAGACACTATCATATTCAGTAAATCTCATTCTTCTCCAATCAAGGTAAATAAATAAATAAAGGGGTTCATATTGAGAAACTAGGACTCTCATGATTGAAAATTATATTGATTCTAAGACAAATCTCAAAATGAGTTGGTTTCATAAATACAATTTTAAAATTGTATATAATTAAAGAAAAAACATTTGTCTATGCACATATATGAATGCATGCTTTCTCAGGGTCTTATAAATTCAGCAAATGACTAAACATGAACTCAGTACTTCTCTCACAACCTTAGGTAATAGGCACAATCTATTTCTAAAACTTTAAAGCAAAAACTTATTATCAGTTTTTTAAACCTTGCTTACTGTGAAAATTAGCTTTGAAGTATTTATTGTAGTTGCTAACAAATAATAACATTTGGTTGTAGATACTGGCTTTAACCTGCTGCTTTCCTCAAGGAAATCCTGGCATCTTGTTCCCAGTAAGCTAAACCACTGATTAGAAATAGTCTGCACCTGGTATCAGACTGGCTCTCAGCCGCCTGGAAGCAACAGGCAACCTGATCACAGTGTTTTACCGAGGTGCATTATTTATGGCCCTTGGCAAATGCAAGCCACATTACACTGTATTACACAAGTATTGCATCTGTGATTCAGAACCTGATGAGAAATAGATCTTATTAAATATAATTCATATTCTACAAGAAAAAAGAAACCATGTGTAATACATAAAAGAGTACTTTTGCATCTATCTAAAAAGCTAGTAATAATTATTCCTTTGAAGCAGCTGATGCTATTTTTATACCCTTTTAGATCACAGATCGCGCTGGAAATTAGATATTTCAGGTTCTCAGCCAGGGCTGAGTCATTCTGTAAAATCCTTAATAAGAATTGCTTCTAGTGCTGGCACTGGCTATTTGCTGCCATGCCAATCTGAATAAAAACAGCTTTAGACACAAGTGTATAGGGTCAGGGCAAAATGCCTGGGGGAGATTGGAAACACTTGCATGGTTCAAATGCTGTCTTCTTATGCAACTGGCCCTAGAGTCACTCTGCCACCACTAGGAATAGGATGTTTATGCAATAACAACTGATAGTCGATCTATAAATGTTCTTCTCATTCTGATACTTTTTCATCCTCCAGACACATGTTTTTAGACACAAAGCCAGATTTTTCCCCTTGGGACCCTACTGTTATTTTCCAGTAAACTTATTGAGCACTATTAGGTGCCAGTTTATTCCTGAAGTGATCGACATACATATTCTTTACAGATCATAATGATTTAAATCAGAGTAGCTACTAACATAAGACTGCTGCCTCTCCTTCCGGTAACTTGGTTTGGTGTTTTCATGATTATGTGTACCTAGATTGGCATATTTTTCTACAAAGAGATTTTTAATGTTTCTTAAAGAAAGTTAAAAGTGCCCAGCAAGAGGGGAAAACTGGTCCAAAGCATGCAAAAAAAAAAAAAAAGAACCAAGACAGCCCCCTCACACCATGTACTAAAATCAACTCAAAATGGATAAGGACTTGGATGTAAGGATGTAAGGCTGGAAACCATAATATACATAGAGGAAAATGTGGGCTAAACCCTCCATGAGTTACAATTCAGAAATTCATTTTTGTATACATCGATAGCAGGTAAAAATAAAATGAAGGAAAACAAACAGCTGGGACTACATCAAACTAAAAAGCTTCTGTAGAGCAAAGGAGACAACAGAAAAAAACAAAAGAAACCCAACCAAGTGGAAAAAAATTGTTGCCCTCCGTACAAGTGGTAAGGGTCTGATAACAAAAATACACAAAGAACTCACACAACTTAACAAAAACAAAGTGAAAAAACCCAGTTTAAAAATGGGGAGAATTAAAGAGACCCTTCTTCAAAGAGGAAATATAAACAGCCAACAGACACATGAATAATGTTCAACGTCACTAGCAATCAGGGAAATGCAAATCAAAACCACAATGAGATACCACTTTACACCAGAAAGAATGGCCCACATCCAAAAAACAAGCAATGAATGCTGGTGAGGATGTGGTGAGAACGGGACACTCTTACATTGCTGGTTGGAATGTTAACTCCTCCAACCTCTATGGAAAGCTGTGTGGAGGACCCCAAATTAATGAAAATGGAACTACCATTTGACCCAGCAATTGGTCTCTTGGGAATCTACCCAAAGGAAACCTCAGTGCTTGTACAAAGGAACACCTGCACTCGGATGTTTATTGCAGCACTATTTATACTTGCAAGGACATGGAAACAACTGAAATGTCCTAAAACAGATGACTGGATGAAAAATATGTGGTATATATACACAATGGAATATTACTCATCAATTAAAAATGACAAATTGGATGATTTTATGATAACATGGATGTACTTAGAAGAAATCATACTAGCAGAAACGAGTCAGAAAGAAAAAGACAGAAACCAAATGGTTTAAGTATTATATGGGACATGGGAAAGATAATTAAAAAGCCATGAAGAAAAGTCAAAACAAGCTAACAACCAAATTAAAGTACATGTGAACTTTACATATAAATAAATTATTTAATTATAAAAAATAAATAAAAGTGCCCAGCAAGAGACTGAAAAGGAAGGAAAAGGGAAAAAAGTAAATACTACCAAGAAAACATTTAAATTTTGTAAATCCCATATAATTTTTGCAAGCACAAATTTTATTGCAGTGATTTAAGAGGACAGAGATATTACTCTCTTTTTGTCTCCAGGACACTCTCTACATGAAACTATTATAGAATACAACAAAATATACTATAATTCTATATTTTCAAATCTTCCCTTCTCAGAAGGCAGGCACAATCCCATCCGATCCTATATACATAGTGGTCAGTTAACTGCCCAGGCATTTGGTAGATATAAAAAAAAAATACCTTTATGAATGAATGATGACTGAATGAATGAATTAACAATGTATTTACTGTCCTTAAGGAGCTCAGAATAGGTCCTTGGGACTGGTTCTGTAAAACACCTACTTCTAACTAAATTTCTTAAAAAACAAACAAATATATTTGGTTGACCTTTGCAGGATATAAATCATATCTGATTTATACTTAAAATAATCATTACAAATCCCTCTTTGCCTGCCCTCCTCCCCCACCCAATAAAATTATCTTCCCCTTATTCACCTTATTCCCCTTCATTATCTTCCCCTTATTCACCTTATTGAAACCTTGCACATTGTATCTGGAAGGGTTAGTCATAATGAAAGAATTATCTCTTCTAGGAAAAAGAAGTGAAGTGATTACCTGAGGCTGTCACAAATTTCCTAGAAGGCTAGATGGAGATGATTATCATTTTTGACAATATACAAATAGTAAATTAAAGAATTTTATTATAAAAATGTTTAATAAATTTATTGAGATGTAATTCACACATACTATATAAAACATCCAATTTCAGAATACATTACAAAGATATATAGACAACAAGGATTATTTCTCCCCTTGTACAACAGAAGTAAAATCATTAGTCACCAGAGAGATGAGGACTGTTTTTCTAATAGAAAGTTGTGAACCACTGTCTACTTTCTGATACACATAATTTCACAATGAAAGAAGCATATACATTATTTTGAAGACAGTTGCATAGAAAGTCAGAGTTGATAACAATATTTGGAGATCTGAAATGTCAAGGTCTCCTGGGAAGAGTCATAGAATGTGCCAGCTCTGATCCTCTGAAAAAGAGGGGCTAACTTGGAACTAAGAATAAGAGTGATTTATAGAGAAACTGCTGAGAAAGGTAGAGGAAGAAGAAATGGGAGGAGGTAAGGTGAGTATTCACTTGCCCCAAGACTATGTTAAAACTCTGACACTCTTTAAGGTGTAGAAGATCATCTATCTGAGCATTGTGCATAAAAGATATCACTTGATCCACTAAACTTGTGATCTTTTATTGGTTAAGTCAGACGAAAAAGAGATAAATAGCATTTGGAGAAACTTGGTAATTCATATGCATTTTAAAAGGAAAAAAATAAACTTCATTAAGGATCAGGAAACTACCATATGTAAATTTTTAGAAATTCATTGGTGAAGATGTACCAGAACATCCTCTGAAAGAAAAAGCAAAGTATAACATTTGGAGCATCATGCCATGGATAAGAAGTGCAATGTTGGTGGGATTCTTTCATCTCTGAAATCAGTATTCCATATATAGAATAAAATACCTAGAATAAAACAATATCTAGAATAAAACTGTCAACTTTAAGTGGATTGCAGAGCCAAGAGATGAACTGTTGGTCTTGCTGTAGTGCAAGAATCCCTCACACTTGGACCATATGGCCTGGCCCACTGTAGTATGGGAAGTAGCAATGATTAGAAGAGATACTGTATAGCAAATCCCAAGGGAAAAACCATAAAGTGGGTCTCCTGAAGTTTTGAGAAATGTATATAATTATGCATCTTGAAAAATAGCTCTTGACATGTGATTAGGCTATAGCAACTGGGATGGTAGAGGAGCTGGGAAGAAATTCTCAGGGAACTTTTCTCAAATTAATAGGTCTTCCTATGCTTAGTGATTTAGTGTAATAGAGACATACCTTAAAATGTCAGCTTTCATAAAATTTTATCAAATTCATAAACAAATAATGGTATCTTATTTGAGTGGCCCTCTGAAAGAAGCTCACAGTAAATAGCTGGAAGTATGTCAAATAAATAAAATTATTCAATTCTGGTTTTATTTTCATTAAAAATCTGGTGATTTAATTTGTTATAATTTTGGAATGTATACACTATTTTGTTTCCAACTAAAATATGTATTTTGTGATTAAATAAGAATTTTCTAATTCTTTTGTGAGTACATAAGTGATTAAGACACAGTACCTACAATTTAGAAGCAAAGATATAATGAAAATGCAAATTAATTAAAAAGATCACAGTGAGATTATTTGACCATATGGTCACCAAGTTCCTAATTGCTACATCATCAATATCCCAGTCAGAGGGGAAAATGAAAACTCTGCTGCACAGTATTTTGATTTCTTTAAAACAATTGAAAAATTTTAATTGGCACTTAGAGAAAGTTTTCATCTCTGAAACATTTTTTAAACCAAAAAACATAACACATCTTATAAATACAAAATTTAAAGAATATATTTAAATGATAACCTTTTTTAATAAAAATATTACATTCGTAATTTAGTCTATAAAATATGTCAACAAAGTTCCTCATGAGTAAAATTAAGCTATTCATTCATACAAGACAAATTTATTTTAACATCTATGATGGGCTAAGAACTCTTCCAGGCATTGAAAAGATATAGCAATAACCAAAATAAATAAGACATCTTAATGAAGCTTATATTCTACCTAGGGAAACAAAACAATAACTAAAATGTGTAGTATGATAAATAGTAAAAAGTCATAAAAATCTATATAAAATTGGAGAAGAGTAATGTGAAGTATGGGTGAGGGGTAGGTATTGAGTTTGAAGTTTAGAATCTGTTGAGGAAAGACCTTGTCATATAACTCAGCAGGGTATTCTCTTTGTGGGTATCTGTACTGAATAAAAGATAAGATGGATTACACAAAGGACAAGTATTTGTTTCCAAAGAAATGGTCTTTTGAAGAGGGGACAATGAGATGAAGTTATATTATATTGTTTAGTGTGAGATGAAGTCTTTGGGAATGTCTTTGTTCCTGCTTCTGAAGTTTTCCTTATCTTCGACAGGGACATCTGTGGAAAAACATGCCTTCAAGGAGCATTAAATCTTGTCATATACATGATTCTTGTCGAGATTTTATTTAGAGATAAGAGGCTATGCCTAGGTCTTATGCCTAATGACCTAGATTGATAATCGAGCAAAATTCCTTAATTCTTACTAAATCTGTTCTCACAATCTCACTGAGAAAGTGAGTTGAATGAAGACCTAAAGGAAGTGATGAGCAAGGTTTTTCTAGAGAAGAGCACCCACTTGCTGAGATAGCAATCACTCGGCCACTGAGATAGACACAACCTTGATTGTGTAAAAAATAACAAGGTGGTAAGGTGAAGGGGAAAATACAACAAGGTTACCAGTGTGACCACTGAGGAGATGAAGAAAAAAAAATACTAGAAGTCTGACAGGCAGTGGGAATTGAGGAAGATCACCTATGCCTTGAAAATCACAAGGAGGACTTTATCTTTACTCTGAGGGAGAACTCAAGTGTTTAGAGCACAGGTGACAAAGTAAAATCTTACAGAGAGGTTAATACAATCATATCAGCTGTTCTGGTTAAAAATAAAATAGGGCAAAATTCCTTCAAATGATCAAGGTGAGTGGTGATGGGAACTTTTCCAGAATGATAGCAATTGTGGCTGGTGGAGAATGGTGAGATTCTTTAGTCCTTAGGATTTTCTGAAGGTTCAGATTAAGGAGTGTATTCTCCATTGACAAAAACCATGATTTTATAAAATCTTTCACCTCAATTTTATAAAGTGTTCTGTAAGATTTACGATAATAAATCTGCCAATAATCTTCATCCATTTGCTTATTTTATTTCATTTTTAGCAGAGACATCTCTCTGAAGTTTAACATTTAACACTGGCCAGTAGCTAATGTTTTATTGATGAAGCTTTTGATGATATCCTAGTTTAGTATCGAATAATTATAAAATCTTCAAAGATCTATACATTTTTTACCTATTATGTTAAAGAGGCTCCCTGGAAAGAATGTTCTATTGAATATATTCTTTAACTTGAGTCTAGATAAGTAAAAGTTAGCTGTTAGCTACCTGGAAAGGGGATCAGAATAGGAGCAGAGCAGAACCTTCTTTGTAAGGGCATTTATAATGTCTTTTACTACCTAACCACCCTTCACTCTAACAAGAGGTGGAGTTCTTAACTGCTTAAATTCTCAGAGTTTTATTTTGTACTGCAATTATATCATGTTTAGAAACCCATTAGAGTTTTTTTCCAACTCAAAAGAAACAATATGTGTGAGAACCTAGGCCAATTCTGCAATTACCTAAGGATCTTTATATATCCAATTACATTTTTCCAAGACACTACTGCTAATCTCTATATTTAACACACTTTCCTTTTCCTGACTCTCTCCTACCCTTTATTTATAATGATCATTTTACAGGTCCATTTGACTGAGCCACTGGATGCCAAAATATTTGATCAAGTATTATTTCTGGAGCACTGAGAGACTATTTCCAGAAGCGATTAGATTTTGAATTGGTGGATTGAGTAAAGCAGATTGCCCTCCCCAATGCAGGCAGACATCATCTAACCCACTGCACACTCAAATAGGAAAAATAAAAAGTAAAGGGAAATTGAATTATCTGTGTGTATAATTACTGAACAAAGACATTGGTCTCCTGACCTTGACTGGGGACTTATAATCTTGGTATTGCTAGTTCTCAAGCCTTCAGGCTTAGATTATTAAATTCCCTGAGTTTCCAGTTTGCAGGTGGTGGATTAGGGGATTCTTAGCCTCAGTAATCACATTGTAAAGACAAGTTCCTTATAATAAGCTCTATTTTATTTCTATTTATCTTCTACTGGTTGTTTCTCTAGAGAACTCTAGTACAGTATTCTACCCCATGCACCAAGATTCCATTCACATAATACTTCTTCCCTTAAACCATTCTCATTTATGCCAACCAAAAAGGAATTGATTTGTCTGTGTTCCACTATAGTGTCTTCTCTTATGTCTCTATTTGACCTGTTGTCATGGTATAATCTTTAACACAGACATTAGATTAAACTCTTTATCCTCCCATTTCTAAAATAGTACCTTGTGAATTTTCTCAAATCTATTTCATATCAAATGAACCAATGTTTATTATTAGACCTATTCAAAATGAATGCCAATCAAAAATTTAGCACTGTAGTGGTCTTTATGGATGTTGGTGTTAATTGTATAATTATCCGATTGATTTAACCCTCAAGAAGAGACTAGGGGAAGGCAGTCAAATTATTAGCATCCTAAAATGACTGGAAAAGAGAAGATTAAAAGTAGAGAATAAAATAATATAGTCATAGGGCACCAGACTAGGTTCTTCAAATAAGAACAGACAGCAACATCTGGACTAGGCTTAGACAAATGGAGGCAAAAAGGGAAAAAACTTTATGCCTTTACAGCAAATAAAACTCAAAGTTTAGGAAGGAATATTTAAAAAAATTAAAATGAGGCTAAAGAAATAAGAAGACATAAATGTGTGTACATATACATGCACACACACAGGATAAACAGAACAGAGTCCATTAGGAATAGTGCATTAATTGTCCAAATTACGTTCCTGGGTATAATAACACCAAATATATGCTGAAAACATTTGTAGTCATCTAATTGCAGGCATCTATCGATGCTTTTCATAAAATAGAAATATAATCACAGTTATGAATACGTTAAAGTTGAGATAAAGATTATGTCAGAATGCTATATTTTGGAAAGAGGCACAGAATTTCTAGAAAAAATTTATGATCATTAAAATAACAATATAAAACGAACCTCTTAAAGAGAAGTTGAAGAAAAGAGTAACAGGATCAAGTTGTCAAATCAGATTTAGATGATTCAGATTTTATTCAATATCAGTTTACTAAACAATTGAAAGAAAAATCATTCAAGACTCTTGAAACAGAGCAAAGTCAAGGACATCAATGCCAACTGTTCAGTTCTTCTCTTTGAAACAGGACATGTACCTTTAGTTTAGGATAAGTCTGAAAGGAGGGAGACCTGGGTTTCTCACAGAGTGGGGTATATTTAAATTTTGAAATATCTCAACTTTATTCCAGATAGAATTTTGTAGTCTGTAACATTTGCTAAGGAGTCATATCATTTATTCCAGGTTCCATTTATCACAGATAATTGTTAGTCAGAGACATCCTGCAAAAGGTATTTTAAGAGATATCATTTTCTTCTAGCAAATGGTATTAATCTATTTACCCAGAAGTTCATTCAACAAGATCTTTTTTAAAATGAGTTTTTTTTAAACATAGCTTTTACAAATGAAGGTAGACAAGTGCTCATACATTCCAGAAGTCTACAATTTGAAGCTAAGGAGTGAGAATAATATATGGAAGGTAAAATAAATGATAACTCTATTAAGGATACATTTGGTGGCCCGAGGGGAGCAAGAAACATAGGATAATATATCGTAAAATGCAAATAATTGGGATTTTTCTCTTATGGCTGTTATCATCAATGATTGCCATGCTGGTGCTTTGCCAGTAGCTGTATGTAAAGCCAGCTGCCTTTACAAATAAATTATCTATACTTATAAAATATAAGCAACATATGATCAAATATTAAAATGAAACTCTGTCTCCTGCAACTGAGCAAGAAGACAATAGATGTGCCATGCTTAATTGAGTTTTAAGAGAGACTATTATAACTAGAAACTAATAATATGAGCTATTGGAACCCCAAGAGCAAATACTGTGAATGCTAAACTTTGAAAAAAATGGAGAATTAAGACTGATAATGTAATACATCACAAGAAATTTCAGGGAATGTTTCTGGTGAAAGTATCCTGAATGTGATCCCTCATAAATTCACCACTGTAAATATTCACCAGGCTCACAGAGCACCATATGACTTAGGAGAAACCAATGGTGGTAACTATTCTGTATTTCTACTTCTTTTTCTCTCCTTCTAAGTTTATTCCATTAGCAACCTTAAAGAAAAGTAACAGCACCATAATGATGAGACAAGAGAAAAGAAAGGTCAACTTACCTGATTTCAGATTCTGCCTGCTGTGTTTATTTTTTCAGGGATCTATTTTGGTTTGGGGGTATTTATTAAATTTATTTATTAGTTTTCTTATATTAGAGTGTGTGTGTGTGTACATGCGTGTGTGCATGTGCATGTGTGTGATCTTTATTAGCTAAGAGTAATTAATAAAGAAAACTATCCAATTGCCAAGGTGGGGACAAGGTACATCGATGAGATTTAAATAGAATCTAAAAGACAAAATAAAATTGCTTTTGCAATTACACTTGTGAAAACTGCTTGTTCAAGGTATTAGTTACATTTATTTACTAACTTTCATCTTAATATCCCTATAGAAAACACAATAAACATAGTGAAAAGTATCCTATTTGGAAAAAAAAAATCAAACTGAATCTAAAGAAAATGAATATGATTTAAACCACTGTTTCCTTTCATTAAAATAGTGAAGCAATAATTGACATATAATCAAGAAGTTCATACTTATTTATTTACAAAGTGTGTAAATAGATATAGGTAAAATAAGAGAAAGAATTGTATTCTATGTTGAAGATAATGACCACAATTAACATTTTGGATTATATATTTTAAAATGGAATCCTCTGTGCAATTTTTCCTCATTGAAGATATATCAAGTTTCCATTTCAGTTAATAAAAAATCTTCTTTATAACATTAAGCATGATTTTATAGCCTATTACAGCTAACTGCATGCTAATATTAGAGGTTTTTTAAAATAATTTTTCATTATTATAAGCAATGCTTTGTATACCCATTATATATTTTCCTCACATTTCCACTCAATTTTAGGATGAATTCCTAGGAATATAACCAGAGGTTAAATATATATGAACTTTATGCTAAGTGCACTAGATAAATACTAATTTCCACCTCATCCTTAGTGGTATAAGAACATAATTTTATCTAAGAGTTGAAAAGTGGTACATTTGTACTGTTTATATCAGTTACCTAGGGCTGCCATAATAAAGTACTATAATCTGGATGGCTGAAAACAACATAAATTTATCATCTCACAGTTCTAGAGGTCAGAAGCCTTATAATCAAGGTGTCAGCAGTGTTATGCTTCCTTGAAAATTTCTAGAAGAATCCTTCTTTCCCTCATACTAGATTTTGTTGTGATTAACATTTCCTATGACTTGTTGGCTAGCAGCTGCATTACTTCACTCTCTGCTTCTACTATCACATGGCATTGTTTTTTTTTTTTGTGTGTGTGTGTGTGTGTTACTATCTGTATCTACAGTTTTCTTATAAGGATACAAATTCTCCAATCCCATCGGATTATGACACATCCTTATGACCTCATCTTAACTTTATTACAGCTGCAAAAATCTTATATCCAAATAAGGTCATATTCACAGGAGTTGGGATTTCAAAATCATTCTGGGAAATACAAGTCATCCTATTCTATTATTCTAATCTATATTTCATTACCAAATGTTGAGAATATTATATATTTTACTTGAAATTTGTTCAACTTTGGATCTTTATTTTTCTAATGAAGATTTGGGGTTTAAAAATTTATTGTACAGTCTTTTAGATATATTAAACATGTTAACCTTTTTATGGAATATATGTTACAAATAGTTTCCAGTTTGTCATTTCCTTTTAATATCCCTTATTACTTCCCCCCTCACTACATAAAAGCTTAAAATATTTAGTCAACTCTAACTGTACTTTTCTTCATAAGTTTTGACATTAGTGATTGAAAATAAAATTTAAAAAAATTTTCCCAGCAAAATGAACATATATAATAAACATATATATATAAATATATATATTTTCTAGTACATTTATAATTTCATTTAATAAAGTATTTCCTCTCTATTTGGCATTTATCTTAAGGAAAGATATTTAAATATATACATATTACAATTAACTTTACTATAAAGCAGGTCCTCAGATATTTTATTGAATATTATTTTGCTAATGTCACAGAAAATTCTGCTGATGGTTGAACTAAACAACATCTCTGAAGAATGATAGAAACTTGCTTTCAATCTAGTTTTGATATTTTAAAATATATTGGAATGCTTGATGGTTAAAAGATAAAAAATTTTACTTGCTATATACCATAATTCTTTAAAAATGCCTGAATTTGATGTAATCTTAGAATAAATGAAAGGTTTTGATAACTCTAAGATCCTGAAATATTTTAAAATATCTGGACTTCAGTTTATCTAAACTATATATAAAGAACTTATTTTTTTAAACTATTCACACACATATACAGTTTACTTTCTAAACTATATAAATAAGCACTTCTTTTTTGTATGACTGAATAGTGAACATAGCCCCCTTTTTGGCATTTTTTTTGGTAAGATATGGGGGCCTCCTTTCTCTAGAGGGGTGTCTGTTAGGTTCAGGAAAACATTTCTTTGAGTTTAGGTAAAACTATCAATCAAAAAGTGTATGTTAGAAAAAACCTAACACCAGTAGTTTTTTTTTAAAATTTGGATTAGCTATGAATTTGACTTTTTGCTGCTGGGACAGCTGAGTTAGTGCTGGTGTGGATTCTAGTCAGGAAAAGGAACTACAATGGAGAACACCTGTCTCTTGCGCAGTTGCACATATTTTAGTGTACTGAGTTTGCGTAGCTTTTCATTGCTGATCTTTCTCAATGGCACACTGTTTAGTTTGAAAGAAGATTTAGGGTTAAGATGGTTCCATCTGTGGTCTACCTAGAAATATTTATTTTAAAAGTGTCATTTTCTAATTACACATATTTTTTATTTGTTTAAGTAACCAAATAATTTCATATAACTAATTTCACTTTTTAATAGTTGTGATTTACTGGGAAAAATTTGGAAATTTCTCTCTAAATTCCCTTTAAGTCCCTCATATTTTTTAAATTTTTACTTTCTAAAGAAAATACAAAATGATATCCATGCAATTAAACAAGAAGATTATCATTCTGATTTGAAAACCAAATTTTCAAGTGAAAAGATGGCATGGTTTTTAGAAGTTAACAGAATTAATCTGAAGTTAAAGATAAGACATTATCAAGTACCCAGTATTCACAATAGAGTAAAATTAAAGAAGAAAACCACTTCAACATTCATTAGTAGATAGCCATATGAGCTCTTCTACCTTCAACTGGATCCCACAGCTTTCTAACCCTAGTTTATGTATATTGAAAACTAAGTAGAAAGTAAGAGATATGAGATGGAGAAGTCACAGGAGTGCTGAGATGCTAGATGTAGTCACATAGAGCCAAGGGTAAGGGAATTCAAGGGGAATACTTATAGAAGTTGGGGATGCCAGTAAGCAAAGGTGACTGGCTGTTCCTTGGGAGAATATGTCTATAGCAGCAAACTTGGAATATTCTTTATAAATTTATTTGATCTATAAAGAAAACAAATTGGAAAGAGAAAACAGCAGAGAAGAGCTCAGCTATGTAGCAATCTGTACCTTCATTATTTGGATGGTACATTTGTGGCTCAAACAGATACAAAGTAAGTTAGTCTAACCTGTATACCTCCTAAAGCCTTCTCTCTAACTTAACTCCTATTAGAAGAATAAAATTAGTAAAGAGTGTTTATAGAGAACCCTGTTGATATACATGTGGAAAACTCTTAGCAGTAATGAGGACAACAGACACTTGATAAACTTAATTGTGCTTTCAATAAAAGTGATAACATTTGTGTGTCTTCTGGTGTCACAGGACATTGAGCAGGTTGATGATCAGTCAGGGTTTACCAGATGTACAAAAAAGGTCAAGAAAGAAGCATAACAACACTATGAGAGAAATATCTGTCCATTTCCATTTTTCTTATTCCTAAATCCCAGGCTCTAACACCAGTGGGATTACTATCTAGAAGCAAGAGAGTGGAAAATGAATGGAAGGGTAGGCTGCTTCCTCTCCACTTCAAGATGAAGTCCAACTATTCCTGGAAAGGGAAGAGTTGGTAAATCAGATATTGGGGAGATACTTTAACTGGTCTTGACTAAAAATTTAAATATAATAATTGAAATGAACAGTGTTATCGATTTTTTAAAATAATTTTTTAATAATTGAAAATGAACAGTGTTACCGATTCTCTCAGAGATAGCCTTTGGGGACAATAAAGAGAAAGTCTACATAGTGTGATCAGAACAGCAACTGGAAGAAAAGGTTAAACAAACATTGTTATATTCATGTCCTTGGGATTTAATCTATTAATAGGAATAAAGAAAAAATATGATACAAGATTAACTTCATAAATAAATCCTAAGAGAAAGTAAAAAAGATTAATGTGCATTTTAATTGGAACGGGGGAAAATGAGAATGTTATAAATTACTGGAAAACTTCAAGAACTTTAAATTGCCAATGAATAATTTTATGTCATATTATTTTTAGAAATCAGCCTGTTGGGCCTAAGTGGGGGAAAAATCAAACATTTTCATGTATTACTTTCTTCAACTGGTTAAGTATCTCTACATCTCCACAGAGATACAACTCATAGAGATACAACAGATCTGCTACCATTCTTCTGGAACTTTTTTTCTAAAAGCTTACAAAAAAAGAGCTTTTTAGGAAAAAATAGCAAAGACAAAAATCTGAATAACCTATAAAATTTTAAATGAGGAGGAAATATGACATTTTCAGAACATTGCTATTTGCTAGTTGTTTTTATTTTCACTAAGTAATTTAATCTTCAGTATAAAGTATGTATTCCTATGTGAAAAATAAACAAGTTGAGGTTTAGAATTTACCCAGTCAAACAAATGCCAGAGCAGTAATATGACACCAGTTTTATCTGGTACTACAGACTGTGTTTTTTCAACTATACTATGCAAACTCTATGAAATAGCCACAATGGGATAAACTAAACACCTGAAAGAGGTAGTTGTAATTTACAGTTGGAAAACAGAGCAATATGGGATCATCTCAGTGAGTCAATCCCACATAATTATGGACATATTTTGGAACTTATATATAAGGTAAATTCCTTAATTAAAGGCTCAGAATAACATGAATGCATTTATAAGGTGAACCAACTGAAATCATATGAGATTACTTGTGTGAAAACACCTTGAATTAATTAGAAGAAAATTACTTTTTTTAAATAAAACTTCCATTTTCTGTATAATTAATATAATTGTAACTTCATAATTTTAAAAAATATTTATAGGAAGTAATTTCTTTTATGCATGTCTACATTACTTAGAAAGATTACAACTATTCTGCAAACATGAAGAAACAAGGGAAAAAAGTCAGCAATAATCCATCCAAGGTAAATATTACTGAAATAACCATCATGGAATAAAATTCACAGTGCATACTTAGTGTCAGAAGAAGAAGCATGGTGAGCAAGCTCCTTTGACCACTGGTTTATACTGATGTTTCTAATTATTAAATGATGTAGAAAAGATGCTTATGTAAATACTTTTCTCATCTGCACACATAATAGCATTTATGATTTTAAATAGGATGTATTCATTTTGAAGTATTTATAAGGGATCTATTCTCATCTGGTGAGAAATAAATAAAAAAGAATCTGTCATTTGGTGATTGTTGCTAAGGAAAACAGAGGGGGTACATATACAAATATTTATGATTTAAGTTGTAATACGAAGGTATGCAGCCCAGAACATTGCCCTTGTTCTTTGCACTGGGGACCCAGTCAGCTGAGGACTAATAGCTCCTTTACATGGATCTCCCCTCAGTCAAGGGGAGTGTTCTGCTCAGTGCTCCCCTCCCCAGGGTTACTAGCAAAGCAGCAGCACTGCATTTTTAATGAAAGATGCCCACCCCAGGCCTCAGTCTCTTGGCCTGGGGTGGGAATTTCTCTCCACCTACTTCTTATTTAGTAAAGCAGGAATCTCCTTAGTGTTTATTTGGGTACAGTCTGTGCTGGTGTCTGAAGTCTGAGAGACACTGCTGCTTCACCCCCAATTGGCTCCATCTGGGTGGAGTGCCAATCTAGGTTAACTTTCAGATTATCCTCCCAGGAAGATACCAGGATTCCTAGCTTACCAGGAACCTCCTTCAGTGCCATCTTGACTGATCCCTCACCCCCTTATAATCTATGAGTTGTCATTATAATTCTTAAATGATAGTGCTGATTATTCTTTAATTATTTATTTTCAATTGAGACTTTTAATTTCTTAGTTTGTATACATGAAGAGGGCCAGTAATCAAGAGGTCTAAGATTGAAAGGCAAGAAAGGCTGTAACAAGTGGCTGGAATAAAGACATTCAGAGTGGAAAAAAGATAAGGATTGTATTAAATAAAATACTTCTTTGATAGCAGTGAGCAGAGAAAGAAAAGCAAGACTGGGCCTTCCATAAGATAAGAAGCATTGTTTGTTTTGATGCCAAAGTAATGCTTTTAAAGAACTGCTTTACCATTCCCACTTAAAGAAGTATTATATTTTAAGAGCAAGCGCATTTATCAACCTAAGTGTCTTCATATGTAAGTTGTTTGGAGTAAGTCTCACATGTATCCAAAGAAAAGTACACAAAAAATCAAGAATAATGTGTATTATAAAGCTGGGTTTAGCTTCCTGCTCATCCTGTATTATCAGGGGTGATACTTGTACCATTTTATCCTTCATGTATATTTCACTAATAAATGAAGAAATACAAACATCCTTTGAATATTTCAAAAATGAGTGGCAAGTAAGAAAGCTGTAAGGTTTTCTTTAAAAATATATTAAAGACATACCTTTCCTGGCTAACATTAGTAAATTTGCATCTCTACTAGAATGTTTACACAAGATTTCAGTGGCTTTGACAAGATTAACTGAAATTAAAGTATTAAAGAACAGAAGCCTCTGTTTGAAATATCTCAAAGCAGTCTTATAATTCCTCTCTTAGGTAGGGGCAATTGGCAGTGTTAAACATCAGACTGTCCCCATATTGAAATAAGTAGAGCCATTTCATGAGAAAGCTTCTGTTATTTATATTGTTGGCTTCTTCTCTTCTATCAGCAAGCACCAGTACAATGAGATCCTGGAACAAATGAGCTTATTAAGATCATGGTTAGACATATCGTTTTTCAAATCACACTCTACAAGACAGATATGCTGGCAAAGCCGTAATAAATGTCAAAGCTCAAGGCATCCACTATTCTTTTCAGCAGCCCAATGGCTTGGCTAGAAAAGCTTTTCATAAATTTTAGTACACACCTGTCAAGTGGCAGGTGTGATAGTCTGCTATCGTAGAGCCTGAGCTGTGATTTCTGGGCTGACAGCACTGTCATCATTTTCAGTGCAATCATGTGCTTTTCTCTGTTTGTGACCAATGAAATCTATGTGATCACACTGAGAATCGGTGTGCTTTGGCAGATCTGCCCGTGGTACTCATCACATCAAGATTATTTTAGATTGGCTGCCATGAGGTGTTATTTTTCCATTTGTTAACACAATGAGACTTCAGCTGAAATACATTCATTTGTATACGGGTTATATCCAAGTTGCAGATACAAAAACCCATTTTCACTCTCCTATTCTCTTTTAACCTTTCACAAACATTTTTCTGTGTAAATATTGAGTGCTAATTATATCACATTCACCTTGCTGAGGCAAGGGGTAGGGCTTAATTTGAGGGGAACTCAATCAGTAAGTTAGAAAATAAATATTTGAACTAAGTTGTGTGAAATAAAATTGTATTTCATAAACATGCATATATATATATATATATATGCTTAGAAATTTTCAAAAAGGAAAACCCAAACTGTCTATAGCAATATCATTAAAGGGAAAGAAGATTTGGAGATAGGTGAGTCAAGGGTCTTCCATTTTTTCTCTGTATATTATGTTAATGCCTATATTTCTATGATAATATATTCATATATTCCTTGTGTAATAAAAAAGTAAATTTTAAAACAGGGAAATCTAAATATTTATATCAAGAAGAGAATAGATTCCCAAAAGACCACACTTGGATGAACAGTGCCATATATTTATGGAGTCCTTTCATATATATTGTATCTCAAAATTCATACAGAAACGTGGTGGGATGATTGAATCATGTATTAGCATTCTCATTTACATAGGTAAAAATCTGAAACAATGAAATTCTGGGGCTTGTTTAAGTTTCCTTGGTTGACACTCAAGTTGGTCAGTCTTCTGAGGTCTAGTCAAAGCTGCCATTTCTTCAAGTTCTTCCCACCCCATTACCTCATTATTTTCTGCTTTGAAAACAACATATAATAATCTATTTGTGAAAAAACATTTTTTTCTATTTGTGATAAAACTAATTTTTTCTTTTACTATTCCTTATATAATACACACAGAGAGCATATATTTCCATTCACCAATAGTCACAGTTTCATATAAATGAAACAGACCAATTAGTAGAATTGTTCAGCTATAAACAGGAATTTATATTCTGAAACATATTTCAAAGCTAGTCTTTCCACTGAAGAAAAAATAACCATAATTATGTTTAGCACAATAACATTTTTGCAAAATTATGGAAAATGCCAGCAGTCTGGTTTGTCAACTAATGGATGTTTGCCATAAATACCATTTCAAAAAATAACCGCTAAGTGCAAATATTAGTTTCCATTGATATAATTTCTAGACTATTAGGATTAATAGCAATTCACTAGTTAAACACAAACATACTTTAAAAAAAAACCTTCAAAATTACTAACCAATAATTACTCAGTGTAAAAAATGTGAGATTTTAGAAAACAGCTTATCTTTCCACTCCTTCTTTATCCCTAGATCTCTGCCATCTTATGGAAACACAATAAGTTGTAATTATTTTCCTCTCTTCAACCCCTTTTGAAACCATTTTAGAGACAGTATATATGAAAACAGTTTTTGTATCTAAAATCTCTGCATCTATTGTTCTTATATCTATTGTTGCCTTACAGCTACTATTTTTATTGTATATTCCGATCTCAATGCAGAAATAATATATCTAATACCAAAGATTCTTCAGTGGTCTAGAATCATCATCTTACATACTTGACAATCATTTAGAGAGTCCCAAATCTCTTCCTAGCATTTTCAGTAACTAGTATTAGGGTGGGGATGGGGCAGAAAGGCTTGAGGAGATTAAGTCTCTAAACAACATATAAGAAGTCATCAATGGCAATCAACCAACTCTAACAACTACCAGACAGAAGAGTTTCACATGCCTGACCAAAAAAAAAAAAAAAATCACACTGGCCCTTAAACCAGTCACTGCTTAAATCTTCCCTCTCTTGAAAATACCTAATGAGTCAAAAGACAAGCAAGTACTTGGGTTTCCTTTGGGACTTCTAACAATTCTTCTGTACTGAAAGCACTGGCTTTTAATATCAGCCAAGGCATAGGGTATGCTTAGCTTGGCATTCATTCTGGCAGACACTGACCAAGTCCATTACCAATTGAAGAAAAACATAACATTGTGTTTAACAAATTGTAAACATACCTGTGAATGGGAGATAGGAAGTGACTACTATAAAACAAAAGAAGAGAACTTCTTTGCCATTACATTCCCAAGTGAACACATTGATGCTAGTGGTACAAGTACTTGGAGTGGTCAAATATTTCTCATGAGTGCCTGTTGACTAGATCATCCATCTCCCATAGAAGGTCATGGTATCTGCCTCCTGTACCTTCTCATAAAGTCTTTGAATCTGCATTAGTAGATACCCATGTAGGACCTTCCTGATTTTCTGCATGGAAGAGGTACAAGAAACATTTGTTTCAATTTCCATCTTGATATATGTCTTTATTTCTAATATTTTCTCTATATCCCAATACTTGCTAAGATTAATATCTATCAGATACTTTTTCTAAGAGCTTTACATTAATCAGATAGTTTAATCTCAGGAACATCACCAGGAGAAAGGTACTACCATTATCCACATTTTATAAATAAGACAATCAAGTCACACAGGGAGACTAAGGAATCTGTCTAGGAACAGATGTGTACATATCATGTTGCTCTCAGTCTGTATGTGGTCTTAACTATCATGGGTTTTATTTCACTTATGACTTCTCTGCTCATCATTCCTTCCTCTTCCTTTATTTCCATTTGGACCGTGACACTAAAAACTCCTAGGAGCTGATTTTCTTAGCTCATTGTAAGCTTGTATTAGCTCTCTATGTATAAGCCTCTTTGCTTTGAATACCTACTTAAGTTTTTATTTGATGAGGGAGGTTGAAAAGGACTGTGAAATAAACAAAAAGTACACTTGTGATAATTATACCTACAGACACTGACATTCATCTTGGATGAAATGAAGCATCATGTATATTTTGATTTTAGAAAATATTCAATGAAAGCGCTGACACTTAAGTGAAGTTATTGCTTGTCTCAATATGAAAGTAAAGTTATAATTAATGTATCATTCTTCTATATTTTGTTGGGTAATCTCCTTTATCCTTTTCTCCCTTAGGGTTAGAAAGCAGGTCAAAAGGCGCTGCTGTACAGAGGTACAGAGGTACAGAGACAGATCCTATGGCACAGTCTTTGCTCTCCAAGATTTCAACTGGTTTTTGAGAGCAATTTTAGTCCCTGAGATACATGACTTCCAGGGTATATTTTGCGTTCATATTTCAACTTGCCAGTTTTCCAGGATCAAAATAATAGGTTGCATTAATTTTTCCATTGTCTTTCCCAGAAATTATCCTGGTGACCTTGGAAACAAATACCCTCATCTTACCTAAACTGGTGGTCAAAAATTATAAGGAAATGAACAAAACAATAGAGACTGATTAGCCAAAGAAAATGTTTTATTAAATACTGACAGGTAGCCATTAATAATTGAATAGTTTCAGGGAGTATAATCAGACTTCTAATATATTCGAAATCATGTTTTGCTTGCAGTCTGTCTAATCCAGAACAAAATGGGGCTTTTCCCAATCTAGTCGAATCCCTATGATGTAAAAGTTTAAAAGAGACATAAGACCTATAAATAACTTCCTCACTGCAATGTTCGATAGTTGAGAAATTTAAGCAGATGCTAAGTAGTTCTTCTGGTTCATTTCTCTGATGTTCTTGCAATAAAGACTTGGCTGACTGCTTTTAAATTATTTTAGAGGGTTGCTGTATTCAATCTGACATGAACTGTAGTTTTGCTTAAGGAAGGTGTGGAATGATTATTTTTCTTTTGTGAAATATAATTGCTATTTTAGTTGTTGAATTGTAAACATGGTAATGTTTTACATAACTGCCTCATTGCCTGGGGTACCACAGACTCAAGCAATCCCCAGCCTCAGCTTCCCAGGTTGCTGGGATTACAGGTGCATGCCATCACGCCCAGCTATTTTTTTAGGACTAGGTTTCGCTGTGTTGCCCTGAGTGGGACTGGAACTATGATCCCTAGCCCCAGCCGCTTCATAGGCTGAAGCTTACAGGCACCAGCCACTGTGCCCAGCCTCACATAACTGCATTGCTAGTGATTTTTTTTTCAAGCATTAGAACATCTACTTACTGACTGTGGATCTAATTTTCTTCACTGGGGCTAAGCAACACTAACAATATTAATTCTGTTTTATGGGTACCCCCAAGGCCTTGCTTCAATTGCTTTTTTGACTGGACTTCTACAGAGAAATATGAAAATCTTAGTTACAGCATTCCTTTACAGGCAGCTAAATGAGCTATTTAAAAAACAAAAACCAAGAAGAGAAAGAAAACAGCTATTATAATGAGTAAATGCTCAATGAATGTGTGATTTCATTTTTTACACCATCATTGACTAACAAAACTATGATACTAGGTTATATATTTTCTGTAATTTTTTACAAAATCATAGGCACCACTTTTATAGATAGGTACTATTTTATATATAAGGACACTGAGGCCAAGAAAAACCAGATGAGCTATTGACATTCACTCAACTACCCAAATGTTTAACCAAGAATGGAATTCTGCTTCTGTCTGATTCCAAAACTTAACTATAATCTGAATCAAACAGCTATAGAGATGCTAACTCAGCATAAATGTTTACATGTCTGTATACATGTATATATATACATATAGAGATCATTTTTGTAATACAACTGCAATTTTCATTCATAAACTGTGTTTCACAGATATTTTTTTCAAGTTAGCACATTCTAACCCAACAAACTATTTCTCATAACTGCAATGCACTTAATGGCATAATTAATACATCTATAAACATTCCTCTGAGTACATTAAGATTGTTCCCAGATTCTGTCTAACAATGTTACAATGTTACAATAAATCATCTCTACATATACATAAACACACACCTGTTATGTGTACATGTATATATGTAAATTTCTCTCTATCTCTTTCTCACTCCATTGGTATGCCTCTTTTTACAGAGAGATGGGTGACTCTATAGAGAGGAAAAGAGAAACAAAAAACATTGGGGACTTTATTCACATTGATAGATTCTATTATAGAATGGCTAACAAACAGATATAAACAAATGCACATTCTTCTGAACTGTTAATGACTTTTCATATCTATTAGTAAAGCATGAGAATATCTGTTTTCTGCATCTTTTTTCCAAATCTGGCTCTCATTACTAATTTTAGCTTTTGAAAGTCTAATAGAGAAAAATATACATTTTTTTAATTTCCTGACTAGTCAAGATGTAAAAACATTTTATTTTCTACTAAATACTTATTAGTTAGCTATTTAAGTACATTACTAGTTCTATAAGCTCATTATGGTATAATAATGTCACTTTGACAGACCAGAGGTTTTACCCTACTTGCAAGATAACAATAATCTGCTATAGTTTTATGGATGCTGGAAGCAGATACAAGACTCCTGGGCTAGAAAAACAATTATTTCTCTGTATTTATCATAGGATGTATCATGCACATAAGCATATGTGTGTCAATTCTCCTCATCTCCATAAGATGGCCTATGGTATCCAATAATTCTTATTTGTGTTGGATTGTGCTACAAGAAAGAAAACCAGGCCATTAGCACACGTGTCCTTTGCTCCAAAGGGAGAAACTATCTTTATCTTCCAAACCTATTTGCTATATATACATGAATACTTGGAAAGATAGCCAGTTCCAAAGAGGAGTTAATGACCCACTCAAGAGATCTGTAGAAATACAAAAGCCCCATAGTGAAATGTCTCAAAACTATTTGGTAGGAAATCAGCCTTTCATCAAATATATTGCATTTGTTCCTTTTAATGACTACTTACAATAACATTAAACTTTGTCCTTATCTGTCCTTCCTCTTGCAAATCTTCATTTGATATGTATACTATTCTAATGCTAAATTCAGCATAATGTGATAACATTTCCCTAATTTTGAATATAAATTATTGTGTTGCTCCTGGTCAAAATGGGAAAAAAATATATCACTTAATTGCTGTTTTATGAAAATGTGTGTCCTTCATTATTTCTGTTATGTTTCTGTTATGTTTCTGCGGTGACAAATGAGGCATAATAGGCACAAAAAGGAAAGCCTATGGGGACTTTTGCTGAATCCAAATAAAGATAGTCTTCATAATTCCTATTATTACTTTCTATTGCTGTAAATTCACAGGGTTAGAAACATTAGGACCCTGTATATAAGAAGACATAGAGGCAGGCATATCTTTAGTTTGTGGGGTTTAGAACTTCTATAACTTGGGAAGTCTGCTAAGACTAAGGTAAACTCCAAAAAGCTCCTTGAGGAGCAAAAGTGGAGCTCTATTCAGTTTAAAACACTTGTGAGGATATAAACTCTTTTAGTTTGTTTTTCCCATATCTGTAAATAAACCTCTATGTCTACCCTGGTCACTAAGGTTTAATCTCCAAGCAGCTGCTACTCGCAGCCGGAAAAACCCATAGTTAAAAGGAATTAAAAGGGGGTAGTCCCTATACTCCATAACAGATTTTGGCGACTGTCCCCCGCACCCTTCCTCTCCAACAGTAGGGGAGGAAAGCCACAGAACTGTGATTACAGCCCCAAAGCAGAGTTGTAAACCACCACGAGAAAGGAGAGGAACTGAACTAACCACCTGTTAAGAGTCTGTCCCCACCAGGGAACTTATCTACTGCCAGTGGCTGGGAATTGGGTTCCTAATGCCAGATGCCAGAAGTATACAGCACAGAAGCAACACCAAGGCACAGACATCAGAAAGTAGACAGCCAGCATGACCACTGCCTCCATCATAGGAAGTACCACAATAAAGGAGCCTGGAGGCACTTATCACACACCCGCCTTATGACAGGCAAGGCCTGGCGTCCTGCCTCACAGTAACCCCTGGAGATCCCAGGGGTTAGAGTTACTACTATGACTACTGTCATATTAGTATTATTTTAATACTTGCTTTACCTATACAGTTTATAGTCTTTTATAGGAATAAAACCAGTAAATAAATATCTCAAAGTTTAGATTAGATAGTCTGGACTGCCACATTCCAGGAGTATAGATTATCACCCAGGAAAGAGGCCATTACTCCAGAAACAGATCAGAGATCCAAGCATCAATCAACAGCTTACAGCAAGAGAGGAGTTGGAGTAACGGGAGGGTGGGGGTGGGAGGGAAAGGTGGTATAAGGAGGGCCATGATGGGAACAATAGCTATATACATATGACCAATGTTGTATGAAAATTGAAAAAATAATAAAATGTAAACAAAATAAATGGAATCGGGTGGTAAAGGAGGCAGGTAAAGAGCTGAAGTATCAGAATATAAGGAGTAACAGTCTAGAATGTTTATGAAATAATAAGGATAAAGTATGAAATTGATGTCACAAATTTCATAAAAATGTTCACAGCAATTGATATAGAGCTGCTGTTTTTCTGAATAGTCACAATCACCGTTCATGTTTCACAATTAGCATGGGCTAAAACTGAGTGCCTAATAATTACAGATATTTTACAACTACTGTCATATTAGTATTATTAAATACTTGCTTTACCCTACAGTTTATAGGAATAAAGCCAGTTTACAGTTTATAATAAAGACAGTAAACAATGTCTCAAATTTTAGATAAAATACATCCATAGAAAACAACAGTTTGAAGGATGAATGTTTATTAGAACATTTAAGATACCTGAATGATGAGCTTGTTCATAACGTAACAGAGAGAAAATGTTCCAGAGTGATGAAAATATAAAGTCCTGAGGAATAGGAAATTGCAAGGAAGTTGATAGGCGTCAACTTTTCATTGAAAGATACAATAAAAGTGATTAAACAAGAAAGGTGTTGGGACTATATTACTGAGATTTTTATAATGAGATTAGAGAAGAGTAAACAATGATGTGGGTAGTTAATGGAGAATTATTATTATTATTTTTAACAGAGAAAGAGACTGAATAGGAAAGTGTTCTTGGAAAGTTGACCTGAAACCGGTATGTAAAGAGATGGGAAAATATTGGAAGAATAGGCAGAAATTAATGGCGTAATCAAGGTATTGTAGTAGGCAGAAGCAAAAAGACTAGAGATCTTGCAATGATTAAATTTCCTCATGGGTAAGGGAAGGTTCAAGGAGAAAGGGAATCCTGTAATTTTCCAGAAATCTCACAACTCTGGGATCCTGAAAAGCAATATAATTTATTTGAAACCAACAGTATGTCATGTTCACTAACACATTTTCTCTTCTTTTGTTTATTATAATTGTGTGTATGTGGATAAAATAATCCAAATGTCCTCTGTTCCTTTTTTCTGAGTCTTCATCTACAAGTAGCATATGACATCTTAGCTTTGTTAGTAGCATGGTGGACAAATAGCCATGTGTTCTAATATTGCAGACATCATATCATACAAAAAGAAAAATATAACAATTATTCTCCTTAGGAGATATTTAACTTCCCTGAGATTTCAATATAAGTACAAAAATGCAAACAAATACCACCACTTCTAATTGTACATTTTACAATTGTACATTTGTACAATTGTACAATTGTACCACTTCTAATTGTACATTTTACAAGTATAAGAGTTACCTCATCAGGGAAAAGGGTAGAAAAAACAGAGAAAAATGGAGAGATAAGTCAATAGTGTCGGCTGATGGTGCTGTGCAAAATCTTTAAGACCATAGAGAATTATGCTGCAGCAGATTACTATGTTCTTTGGAAAATAAGAGGATTAAAGAGCAAAGCATTGGTAAGGACATGGTTTACCAAGGAGTCTCACATCAATCATGAATTTCATGTTTTTCTATTTTACTTTCTTTTTCTTTTACCTCTATGTTACATCCATCTTGCTCTCATCATCATGAGAGCAAGGCCCACATGCAAGTGATAGATTCAATAGGAAAGGTACCCTAATGTTATAAATATTATACAGCATCATCTAATTCCTTTAAAGTATCTCTTCCTATCTTCCTATGTATTTTTCTATCTCTGTTCTTTAGGACAGAATCATGTGATCTTGATTTTCTCTATAAAATATCAACAGATTCTTGAGAGCTATAATCAGAAACAGAATATGAATCAAAGGTTTGCAATAACTGATTTCTCTTTCAGGAAAGTAGGTAACACTTCACCTGAGCACAAAGCTCATTTGACATTATTTGTAAAGAACTGAAAATTTTACCTATACACCTGGCAGATTTATTGAAAACTTCAATGTATCCCTTGGCATGTATTATGGTGGTGATAAGCACTATAGGCCTGGGATCAGTACTCCAGGAATGTTCCATACCTTACAAATTTTGTACAACTTTGCAGATAGTTTTGACTATCTAGTGAATCAAAGTACATAAAAATATTCATAAACTCTAATGTTTTATATAAATGAAAATTCTTTATGACTATTATCGCAGAGTCCATAGCTTCCAATGGCATTTAAATTTCAGTTTTTGTGGAAGTTTGGGAGAAGTTGTTGGAAATGGCTATTTTCAGAAAATTCCTGAGGCTTCCATATCTTCTCTGTGATCTGATCGCTACTTACTAGCAGCACTATTTAGGAGTAAGAGTTTTCTCTTCCCAGAAAATGAGCTATAAATTTGTCATAAAATATAGCCAAAGGGCACATGTAGTTTTTGTCATAAATTAAGCTTATGGTTAAGAAACCTCTTTTAGAAAAGGAGTAAAAATATCACAAATACATAATTTGGTAGAAAATTGGCAAGTATTTAGAATGAGCAAAGAAATACTATAAATTACATTTTTTAAAATGCTAACAAATAGCACAGATGCACAAATTCCAGGAAAATAATTTGGAGATTTAATAAGTGTCTGACATACAATCTAAAGAATTTTCACCTAGTTTTTTGACAGCATATTCCTTTAGAACCTTTTTATATACCATACTTTTGTGATACCATTTTATATAAAGAAAGTATAATAAAATTTGGCATCTCTTCTAGCTTGGTTGACTTACATGTCTTCTATTACTGATAACTGAGATGAATAAAACACTGTTCTGCAGACTTAGACATTCAGATATATTTGTCAGGCTGCTTCAGCTTTCTGCCCTCATATCATGAAATCTAACAATTTCCTTGATATCTTTAAAATATTGCAAGTATAAGACATTTTAATGATGTGTATTCATTATTGAAAATATCACCAACAGGAGAGAATTTCTTTTTAGACTTCATGCCAATGAGAACTGAATCCTTTGCTTAAACTTCCAGACAATTGCTGTTTGGAAGAATTTACCATCAACTACTTCTAGTTCTGTGAATCTCTAGTCTTGTTTCTCCTTTCTGCTTACATATATGAGGTCAATCAGATACAACAAAAAGGAGTTTAAAAAGGAAAAGTAGAATGCAGTGGAGTTGTAGGGAGTATCAGGGAAGTGGGAATATGAAGATTAATATCACATTGGGAATGTGGGAAAAAAATACTGAAGTAGCTATACCTCGATGAGAGGCCTGCTTTATAGAACCCTATTTGTTTGGTTTGTTTTGACAATACCTGAATTTTATGAATTGACACAACTGGAGACTAACACAACCACCTCTTCATTCCAGGAATATAAAAGCAAAGACATGCTGGTGCTAGTCTCAGTTGTTTAATGACAACATAAATGTCTAATCACTCTGTTCTGGTTGATATAAGTTACTTTACTGGGAATTTCTTTCTCATAAGTAACTTTATTAATGAGTAATCCAACTGTGAAGATCTTGTATCAATTGTTCTTGAACAGTAATGGCAACAATATAGTTAAGAATTTCTAATTATTTTCTTTTATATTTAACAGACGTTTTGGGGCTTGGTAATTTATAGTCTACTTGGATGGTGGGAATACCACAGAGAATAATTTTTACTACCAGAAAACCAATAATCACAAAAATCCCACTTCACACTTTTCAGGACAATGTTCCTGCATTCATTTGTTTCATATCAACTCAGTGGCAAAGGTTGCATTAGATGTCTACTACATAGTATGGGTCATCTCACTACTATTCACCATGAATTGTAAAACTCACAATACCTCGTAGGAGTCAGAAACAAACTGACGTACACCTTCAAAAACAATCAGTAAAATCATTTGTCTCATCACAAATTAAAATATGTCTCTACAATTAGCACCACTGGTCATAAATATTTACTTTTGAAAATGTGTTTCTGACAGTTCCATTCCCTTATCAAATAAGCACTTTGGTTTCCTCTTAATTTAGCTTTAAATGTTTTGTAACAGACACTGGATGAAAGTATTGTATTAAAGTGGGAATAGTCTCATTGCCATAACTTCATAACCATGACCTCAAATGAAAATCATAAAATTATCATCAACAAAGTAATCTGTATCTAGAATAAATAACTAGAAGCCTGTGGAAATGTTGTTTTTTGTTTTTTTTGTTTCCAGAGTGGTTTTCAAACCAGATGATTTTCTCCAGTACCTTAACTGCAGGGGAACATCTTACAAGCTCTAGAGAAATTGAGAGTTGCCACACTTGGGAGAGGGATGCTATGTCATTTAGTTGAACATGTGCTAAGGATACCACCATCATCATCCAGCATCCAGAGCAGCTCTACCATCATCTACCCATCCCCACAACGAAGAATTATTGAAAGTAATATGTCAGATATTTTGGTAAAGAAACATCTGTTAGAGAAATCTAAAAAAAAGTCAAAAGAAGAAAGATATGCAAAATAACTACCTGCAACTTACTCTTTTTTTTGATATTCCTTTCAAATGAGAGAAATCTTCACATTCCATGTCATTTTTCACCTGGAAAATTGCATTATTTTTACAGTTAGGACTATCATTGACAATGGTATCAGTTACTTAGAAAAAATTTTTGGTGAAGAAGAGGACAATACTGGCTATTTTAATGCATTTCTTTAAATATTTTGCCAATATATAGTCTCTAGCTCTCTGAAATAATCAATTGACTTCAACTTCTGGGATAAAACAAATGTCAGCTGATAAAGCCTCACTTAAAAAAAAATCAGACATCTATAAACACTACCTTTAACTCTACTCAAATACAGAAAATATTTCATATTACATATTGACTAATAAGAAGTCACAAGTAATTCAAAAACCTTAATATTCATTTCTAAGGGATTTAATATGTGCCAGACACTGGGTCAGTTAGTTGATAGTGATATGATAGAAAAGACGTGATCCTGAACTTGACAAAGTTTGGTGAGAGAGACAAATTGTTCGTTCAGAACTAAGGATCTTTTTAAGTCACTAAAAACATATATGAAAGAACAAGAGGAGCCCCTTCTATATTCTCCTGCTACTAAATCTTTCAGCCACTGGAAACTGTATTCTGTCTCCAGCAGACTTGCTAAATTTACTGCCCATTTTTGAAATGGGTTAACTTCTCTCATGCACTGGCTCCTATCTCTGCTTTTTCAAGGACTTCTCTCATGAAATTATTTTCTCCATCATATCATTATTTTGGTCTCTATTCTGTATCTTTTGTATCATAAAAGCATGCTACAATTATATCCCAGCTAGACTGTTTCATCTTTATTCCAGCTCCTTTCTATTTTCCGTTTTCCCTCTTAGCTCAAGTTTTCAACATCTTTAGTGTGTGTATGTGTATAATATTTTATTTTTTAGTTGAACTTTAAGTGACATACAGCTATGTTACTTTCAAGCATATAATTTGGTGATTCAGTAATTGCAAAGTGATACTGCGAAGTGATCACCAAAGTAAGTCTATTTATGACCTGTCACCATATAGTAATACACTTTTTCCCTTTTTTTGCTTTAAAGTTGACTTTAATTACTTTTAAATTTTACTTGTTTACATCATTGCTCTCCCTTCAGGTGTAGTCTTTGTAGTTATCCTGTGAGCCTTGTAGTTAGTTATCTTGGAGCACCTGTGAACCATCATCACAGACACTGGTGCTCTTCTCTCCTCTATTTTGACATCTCTTCCTCCCCTTCCCTTGCTGCTTGCCTCAAACTAGCTTGCAAGTTTTGTCATTTTCCTGATCCCTTTTTTCCTACATTCCACCTACAAGTGAGATACTCTCAGCACCTTTTCATACAGTTAATCACTTAATCCTCCTTTAAAGATGTTTTCTTAAATTGGAATTTGGTATATATACCACATGCTCCTGATTTTTATCTTACTCAAGTAACTGCTACTTCTCAATCTCCTTTGTTGAATCCCCTTCATCTCACCAATCGTGAAATGCTAGGGTGTCCCCTATTAATAGGTGATCTCATTTATCCACCTGTCTACGACACATTCTAGATGCTGATAGTAAGTAACCAAGTTGTGAACTCCAGAATAAGCTTGTCCTCTGAAACTTTCTAGGATATCTAATAGGGTCCAAAACTGAGATCATTCTAGGATATCTAATTCAGGTTCAAAATTGAGATTTCATTCTCTCCTTTATATCTTGTCAAATATGTCATTCCTTTAAAGGTCCATATTTTTGCCATAATATGTCTAAATCTAGATTCTCGGGGTAAAAAATTTGGTGTCACCCTTAACCCTTCCCTATCTCTCATATATTTTTCTCTTCCAATACATTAAATTAATCCTGTTTGAGCTATGTTCAAATAGTATTTCCTCCCACTTAATCCAAGCCACCTTCATCTCATCTCTTTTCAACTAATCACCGTGCACCAAGGAACCTTTGCTTCTCTTCTTCTATATTAACTGTTCTTCCCACAGTAGCCAGAGGAAATCAATTCAAATAGAAATTGCTATATGAAATTATGAAATATAAAGTAGAAATTATGTTATATGTTATATTCCTGAACACTTTGCCATAGTTTCCCAACAATGAGTATAAATTTTTACCGAGGTCCGTTCTTACCTTATCTCATTCTGAGTATCTTCTTATTGCACTTTTTGCCATTATTCTTTATTATCACACTTTACTGGCCTCTTTACATGTCTCACTCTCCCATTCAAGATCTTCATACTCTACTTCCTGAAACAACCTCCCCCACTCCCAAGTAATTGCATAGCTAATTCTCTTATTTCATTCATGGCTCTATTTGATTGTCATTTCCTAAGAAAAAAAATCCATTCTGCTAATAATACCCCTTGTCTCTTCCCCTCCCCTGCTACAATTTTATTCCTGACACTTACTAATGCCAGATTTTATAATTTACTTATTCATAAAATAACAAATACAAACTCTATTCTAACAGGGGTTTATTATGTCCTCAGTTCTACTCCCAGTGTCAAGAAATCCGCTTAAAATCTGACAGGCACTTAATAAATGTTCACTGGACTACTGAATTAACTAAGCCCCATATTCAACCTAATATCACCTAGAATTTATAATCTTAGGCTTTATAAGGCTTAGTCATTTTGCTTATTTATCAACCTTATCCTTTTAGGAGTAATGTACCTATGCTGTCTATACTAAACTGAAAATAAATTTTCATTTATATCACCTTCTATATTTGGGTATATCTTATCCTAAGATTGGATCAGATATTTTATGTTAGTATATATAATAATAGAGCACATAAATTTGGAAAAAAATTGTTAGAATAATTACCAATATGTCATATTACTTTAAAAAGCAAATATAATTCCTAACAATTTAAATAAACACAAACATGTTTGCAAGTGCTTGATGTTTGGGGTCTGAAATAGGATAACCCTGAAATATCATCTTGAAGAAAAGAGCAATTTGAGCTCATTAAAGTAAATCTCAGTATAGCAAATGCCTTTAAGTAACGAAATAAGAAGCAATGACTGTCTATTCTGAATTAGGTTTCGCTCATTCTCTGTAATCTAAGAATTTGAAGTTCGATAAGTTGACAACACTAGAACTTCACTTTGTCAATAATGAGTAGAAATATATATTTGAGAGTCACTCTGGTAACTATAAAATCTTCCAAAACATAGCCTGAATACTGTTATTCAGTCATAACATGCAAAAAGAAGTAGACTGATGTTCCATTATTCCTGTATAGATTTAGATTGTCAAACTTCCAGAAGCACTAAAAAATGAGGAGTGAAGAACTGCTTATTTCTATCTTTTTGAGAATAAAGATTCTGACACTTGTTATTTAGCATTAGAAAGATTACTAAACATCTACTAATATGATAATAAATCACTCTATTCTGAGGTAAAGGGCCTGGCT
The DNA here is from genome assembly GCA_004024945.1 of Uropsilus gracilis. Taxonomy (NCBI): domain Eukaryota; kingdom Metazoa; phylum Chordata; class Mammalia; order Eulipotyphla; family Talpidae; genus Uropsilus; species Uropsilus gracilis. Next base: position 25,095 of record PVHY01005902.1, on the reverse strand, counting down.
TCGAAATCTTGCTCATCCTCTGAATATCTAAATGACCTTGAGTTTCAATGTCTTCATTTTTCTCATTAATTAATAAAAAGTAATAGTGTGATAGGATATATCTATCCTGAGCTTTTATTGGGGGATGATTTGTAATATAAATCACAGGACCACTTATTGAAAATGCTGAGCTCTGGTATGGTATTAGTAAGAATAGGCAAGATTATGCTGGCATAACACTTTCAAGTCAGAGTGGATTAAATAAACCAAACGTAGTGCCCTTTTGCTGATCATTTGAAGACCCCAACAAGTGGAGGTGCCAAATTGACACATTTCCACAACCACTGAGGTAGGATACATGACATGATAAAAATAAAACTAGCTTTATTAATTTCTAATTATTATTCTAAAAGAATAGATGATAGTAATTACATTTAACATAAAGGCATCAAAGTATCTGTAATGATAAGCACACCATTCTTTATTCTTTTATGCTTCAGTAATAAAGTTCTTAGCCAACTACCAACCAATGCCTTTTGCAAGCTTTATTTAGGTTTATAGCAATTTTTCTTTTATAGTTTTACATGTGTATAGCTAAATTTTCTGTCTTTTATTGGTTCTGGGTTTTTTAGTCATTCCTAAAAAGATAATCTGAATGCTAAGAATATGCCCCCTAAATCCCTTTCTTTAAAATATTTTCATGGTCTTGCTTTTTATTCATATAAATATTATTTGTATATACATAAATATATGTACATATCTAGAATTGTCTCTGATGAAGACCAATTACCACTGAACTAAATGATCAAAGATTTCAATAGTTATATATAATAAGAGTACAGTTCAGGAACCAGTAAAGCAATACATCGTAGTGAAAGAGGTGAGGTGATCTGATTTCCAGAGTAATAATTACATGTTACCTAAAACACCTAGCTCTCCATAAAAATTCTAAAGAAATATAATGAAACAGTAATGTATTTATCATATATAGGAGGCAATCTTAATAGAAACTATCCCTAAGAAAGTTCAGAATTTAGACTTAACAAAAATATTTAATCACTTCTTATAAATGTGTGCAAAGAAGGGAGTAAAACTGTATCTAAAAAATGAAAGGAAGTATGAGTCTTACCAAATAGAAAATATCAAGAAAGGGATATATTTTTCAAAGAATTAGATAGAAATACTTGTGTAGAAAAGTACCATAAATGAAGCTAAAAATGTATTAGAGAGGATTTATGACTTGGTAGAAGGAAGTATTCGCAAGTTTGAGATGAATTGGTCTTGAAGGTCAGTTGAGAATATCTAGTCTGAGGAGTAGACAGAAAAAAAAGAATGATGAAAAATGAACAGACAAAGAGTTGCAGGATAACACACAAGAATGGGAATTAAATGGCAGAAGGGAATTGGGCAGAAAGAATTTTATATATATATATATATATATATATATATATATATATATATATATATATATATATACTTTATTTTTTCAAAATATTTGCACATACAAATATATTTGTCGACCCCAAGGTCCTCCCATACCTTGTCAACTGTGAACCTAAGAAAGGATGGTATATAACATTCCAGCTGATGAAATATATTAACCTATTTAAGTCAAGAAAATCAGTGAATTGTAACAGGACAAAATCAAAGACACCCACCACACCTGACACATTTCAGAAAAACACTTGAAAGCTAGAAAATCTTGAATGTAGCAAGAGGTATGGCTAATCATGTACAAAGAATCCTCAGTAAAACATAAGATTTATCATCTTAAACTATGGAGTCCAGAACACAGTGAGAAAACATTTTTTAAGTGCTTAACCCATGAATTCTATGTGTAGCAAAACTATCCTTGAAAATGAAGTTATGATATTAAAAAATAGGTAAGAATGAAGAGTTCATTGCTAGTATACCTGTCCTTTTAAGTTAATTCAATATATACAACTGTATTGATATTAATAACACACAAATTGTATTGTACAAAAAATTAAATGTATAAAGAAGATAATCACGGTACAAAGGAGGGGAAAGGTTGTGTAGACATATTTCAGAAAAGTTTCTGCATTAAATTGGAATTAAGGAATTAATAATTTGAAATGGTCATTGCAGCTAACAAATTACAATTCCCAGGGTAACTACTAAGAAAAAAATTACTAAAAAATAAAGGCATGAAAATGATATCTTAGAAAATATTCATTTAACACAAAAGAATGGATCAATAAAGGAAGGAAAAATGCATGGGATATAGAAATCAAAGAATAAATAAGCAAGGTGATTAAAAGCCATTTCCAACTGTAGTTAAGAGATATGCTCTAAAAGACACAGTTTAAACATAAAAGAATAGAAAAATATACACCGTGTATACAGTAATGAAGAGAGATAACATGACTATACTACACAAAGAAAATATGCTTTAAGATAAAATTATTAAAATTGACAAAGAGGGAAGTTTTATAAAAGGCCAAACTATTAAGCTTGCACAGTTTTAACCAACTCTTTTAACTCTTATACTGGCTATTGAGTTAAGCACAGACTCATTAGCTCAATTTCTTTATCATGAATATGTGTGATCATAATTTAACAAAAATTCAGCAAGTAATAGCTTTACTGTTTATAAATTAAAGGAAACACAATTTTTTAAACCATTCATCTTTTAATGACAAAACTGATGCATCTGTGAGGCTGTATTTTGCTGCTGTATATTTGTAATAATCCTTCCTCTGAAAGATTACTTCTTATTTACTGTATGCTCACAAATACCCTTGCTAGTTTTATTAGAATTGAAATCACTACTATCTGAAGTATATATATATAAAATATATATGTATCTATATGTATATATCACACATATACACCATACTAATTTTTCTTCATTTCATTGCAAACATTGCTACTTGTCTTTTTTACCAAGGAAAGGAAAGTGATAGACCATATCTGATTTTCTAATAGGATGAGAAGAATTCATACCTGAGAAATTGTATTTTATTCTTTCATTAATATAACCTGAATTCTCCACTTCCGCCTGCCCCCTCCCTTTTTTTTGGATTAAAATAGCATACTTTCATCTACTTGGACATTGGGGATATATGTTGAAGTACATCTAAGTTTATAGCTGACACAATAATAAATTTTATTTCTTGATACTTGATATATATGTGAAATGATGAAAATATGGAAGAAAAAATACACTTATCCAATTTTTCATACTGTAATTCTGTAACAACTGAGTTTTGCTTTATAGGAAAAATCAAACAGAACTAAAACAATAGGATCAAGAAGTTTACAATCTAGCTTAGGGTTACTTGAACTTTGCGGCTTAACATACATGGCCCAATTTTCTAGTGCAAAATTTTTTCATAAAAAACATTTTTTTCTGTAGTTTTTGTATGAAACTTTGAATAACATGAATAATAAAAAACCAAAAAGGTGAAGGTAGGCAATTTTCAGATGTATTTGTGTAAATAAAGGAGATGTGCAGAGGTAAATTCAATCAACTAACTATGACTTGGATAGTGTTGACTTAGAAACATCAGTACTTGCATTTTGCATTATTCATATGCAAACATATTATCAAAAACAATTTCATCATTTAATGTAAATAGCATTTCCTCAGACCTACCAGGAACAATTTGTCAGTCATTTAAAAATTTGAAGAGTAGCTTTAAGACCTAGAAAATCCAGTGCCAGATATTCACTCGAGAACTGAAACATGTCCATATAAAAACTGGACATGAATATTAATAAACAAAATTATTCATAATAATAATAAAAAGGTAGAAAAAAATGAACATCTACCAACTGGTAAATATATAAAATGGTATATACATAAATATGATATTATTCAGTTATAAACATAAATTATATATATGCTATAATGTGGATGAAAGTTAAAATATGCTAAAATGAAAGAAACCAGACAGAATGGCCATATATGGTATGATTTCGTTTTCAGGAAATTTTTAGAATGTTCTAACTATAGAAATAGAAAATACATTTGTGATAATAAGGTCCTGGGGAGGAAGAAAAGAAAAATACTATTAATGGATACAGGAATTCCTTTTATACATAGTAAAATATCCTGATATTAGATAACAATAATGATTATACCAATTTATGAGTATCAGTGAGATATATGCTTCATAGCATGAATTTTATAGTATGTAATTCTATTTCAATAAAGCTGTTGTTAAGAAAAATAGTCTGAGTCATTTTTAAATTCAATCCTATTCTACACTGATATTTTCCCTTATAGCCACATAAATACCTACATACTCAAACACTGTTTCTGGCTTTTGAAAATGTATAGTTAGACCTTTCCACAGTTGGTGAAAAAAATCAACGTCCTGGTATTATTAAGTAGGAATTTATTTCCATATACATATAAACACCTCTGGACAACTGCAAAATTTGTTTTCAGTATAGTTACAGTATCACATATATGGATCATTCCTGGAAGATATCACTGCACCTTCCTAAATAGGAGGGTATAGTAAGTTGCAATGATTTTTATCAATGATATTATATTAAGAATTATACAACAATTATATTAACAATTTAAGTATTTAAAATTGGTCAAGGATATTTCTTCAAATCATTTAACATGTGCTACCAGTTACATAATTACAAAAACTAAAGGAAGTTCAAATTAAAATATTTGCACTATTATTCCTTCCCCCAGCATAACACAATCTGTAAGGCGATATTTTCACTCTGCAAAACAGTGAATTCATCAATTTATATAGATCATGCTTATTTAGCTCTTCTGCAAATTTCTTATCTATTTCACATAGACCTTTTTGGGAGACCCATAATATGAAGAAGCAACAGAAGTGTGTATTTTCTTACAGTTCATTTTGTCAATATTTTCCTTTAAATGTCCCTTGTACCATTACAAATTTGAAGTTCAAGTCATTTTCTGCTCAAAAGCTCTTTGTATCTTTTGATTGAACCAAGAAATAAGGAGTTTCTCTAAGGAAAATCAGGTTGTGATTGGCCATTCAGGAAAATCAATTTTAGATAGAAATATCCCAGTTTGTTTCACTTCACAAATTAGTGGAAGAAAGATTGTAAACACTGTGATTGATGCAGGGCATACAGAAGACAACTAATTAAATTGTCAATTTGACATGAGCCAGTAATTAATATTAAAGATCTTGTCATCCACATTATACAGTTGGTACTGAATATAAGAATTATTTGAAAGCAGTTTTAATATTAACATTAAAGAAATATTATCAACTTTACCCAATTATCTCCTTATATACCAAATTGAGACTTCTCATGGCTTTATGAAAGGTAAAACCATACATGTTATAATTTTTACGTATAAAATTTTATAGATAAGAATTATAAAAGTAGATCCATTTAAGATATTAACATTCATTAAACATTTATGAGGAAACTAAAATACTAAAATCTTGATATTTTCAATATACAATCAGTTATTTTAAATCAATTACTTTGAATATACCACCTAAACTGTTTGAGAATGACACTAATTAACTTAGTAGATTTCTTAATTATCTTCATGTCTTAAATTATAAATCAAGTTTCCTATCTAATCTTATAGTTAAAATTTAGTGCCTTTATGTACAGAGTAAAATTCTCCATTTGACCTTTCGAGACTCTTGAAACACAAGAAGAATTGATTGACTGCCAAAAAAAGGGATTCAAATTGACATTACATTTTTAAGGTTGATTGTGTTCTAATATATTTGGAAAGTATGACACAACATTCTTTTTCTTTTTCTTTTTCTTTTTTTTGCCTTTATTCATTCAATGTTTTCTTTTTTTAAATTTGGTTACACACAGATATATTTTGCATCATTATATTTCCCAGGGTTTTCCCATCATCTTGTCCCCATGAACTATCAACTTAATCTCTTGTGACACAACATTCTTAATCTCATTTTTTCCCTCATGTTAAGAAACCCTACGGTTAGTTAAGGGTAAGAGATGACAAACTGAAACTCCAGCTACCAAAAAAATACAAAGTGAATTTATCAGAAAAGAACACTTCAGCAAATAAAAGTCAAACTTTAAATTAAGTCATAAATTAAAACTATAAAAGCAAAAGGAAATCTTTTCTACAAATGTGTTACTTTTGCCCTATGTGAGCTTTTTTTTTTTTCTCTTTTCTTTATAATTTTAGTTTATCTGTGACAGGATTGGGATATTTTACCTAAAAAAATGCACAATCTGGCAAACTAAGGCACACTTTATTTATTTTATTAATGAATTAATTTTATATTGTTGTAGTCCCCATATTTCTCTTACCACTTCATCACCATTTTTCCTTATGTTCTTCTCTCTCCTGTTTCACCCTCCTTCTTCCCCTTTTGCTAGATGTTCATTTTTAAAGTCAACTTGTTTTTACTATTTTCTGTCCTTTTGTTTATCTATAGTCCACATTTAAGTGAGATGATCTAATATTTATCTTTTTCCTTCTAATTTCAGTTAGCATAATTTCTTCCAGCTCCACCCATGCGAAGGCACATTTTAAACCATAGATGTTTCATTGATGAGGGAATCCTAGCAGTACTGTTCTCAGTATTTTGTTTTTAGAATTACAGTGTTGTTTTTAATTTCTCAGTCTTGCTGAATTATATTACCTAACCCTTTAGGCACGTATGTTTATGGTCCTTACCAAAATCAGTTTAAATACCTGTGTGGGAAAAAACAAGCAAAAAACCCCCAAATATTCCCACAGTATATATCTTCAAAATTTCTACTTTGATATGTAATTAATGATTTAGATCAGCCTTTTGAAGTGTTGGAACCGTATCTCACCAAGATCAAGACAGGATGGAAGGGAAATCTTGAAAACATAGGTACATTATGATCTCCACTTGCTGAAAACTCTGCTCCCCTTGATCTATTTTGAGATTAATCAGCCACTATTGATGATGAAGATTAAACACGTGAAAAATGAAAGGTTAGAGAAAACAGAAAGGAATCTTTCCCTATCAGTTATATACAATATATATTTTTTAATTTCCTTATTTCAAAATGTAAGCTGGAATATAACCTACCTGTTACAAGTTTAATAAAATTTTCCCTGGAACAAAGTGATTATTTCCAATAAGGCAGAAATATTTCAATCTACTTATCTGTCATTTAGAATATCAAATTATTTAAGGTATATATTATTGAAAGTTTTAAAAATACACTCTTAAATCAAGCCATTTCATATAGAGTGTTTCACATTATAGAACAAATCAAAGATCTATTTACATACAAGGAAGTCCATCAAAACCTTCTTTAAGGAGGTGCTAGCAATATACTTATAGTAGAATATCAATTGAATTAATTTGGAACATTGGAAATAGGAAGTATAGAAAATTAATGTCACCAGAGTCTACTTGTAAACAAACTCTAGGTCAATAGACAACATTCATAGTTAACAAACCCCCTTTATAGAAGCTGATGAGAAAAGGGTAGAAGCAGGACTTTTGGCAGTTGAAAAAATGCTGGGACTTTGGCCACTAAATAGCAAGTGCTTTGTTAGTTAAAATGACTGGTTCCTCAGCAGTTAAACAGCTGGTGAGGAGGGGTATCTGTGGAGAAGCTACCAGTTTTCCATGTGCACATTTGACTTGGACCTCAGTCTCTGCCAAGCTGAAACAGGAAAACCCAGGGGACATGGGTTGACCCAGCTGGTGGGTCCAATTCACATGCTTAAGAATGTAGGAAATGACCCAAAAGTTGACAAATGGTGAAGAACAATAACAGGAATTATTTATATAATGAAGAGTATTTACAGGTTGGCACATGGTTAGGGCTACTCCATCCATCCCCAAACAGCATCTGCTGAGCAGAAGCTGAAGTCCAAACCAAAGCCAACCATGACAAGCATCTCCACAGACAACCTTTCTCACCAGTGGTTTAACTTCAAAATCCCCAGCATCTAAACTGATGTAAGATCAAAAACATCCCTTGAAAAGCTCTACTTTGACCATAGTTTGGCTACGAGCACCACAAACTGACTCTAACGTTGCTCCTCACTGTTCCTCTTAATTAAATGAGCAGGTCTAAAGTAGTATGAGTATCAGTATCACAATTTCATAAAGATATGAATAAAAGAAAAATGAAATATGTATTTGAATTATTAACAAAGATAGTAGATCACATGTAGTTGAACGCTACTCCCCTGGAATCAGAATGAAAATGTCACCTTTAATGTAATCATTGAGATTTATTGGATTAAATTGGGCTCTAAAACTTAAGGATAGTATCAATTATTAAGATGATACTAAAGACACACACAGAAAGAAGATAGTTATATGAATGAAGACAGGAAGTGGAGACAAGTCGAGATGAGATGAGAGGAGATGAGAGTGAGAGTGAAGCAGCTACAAACCGGTGGACATCAGAGATTTCTGAGACTCATCAGTGACTAGGAAAAATGAGGTAGGAGTCTTCCCTAGAGCCTTTAGAAAATGTCCTGCCCTACTGACACCTTGGTTCTGGATTTCTAGTCTCCAGAACTCTGTGAGATAATTTTTAAAAGTTTGTAGTCACTTGTTATGGCAGCTTTAGGAATTGAAGACAGCAACTGATACTTATTTTTCACATGTATGGTTTCTGCTCTATTTTATAACTTAAACTTGTTACTTGTATAATAAGTAAAACATTATTAAAACTTATTGTAGTATAATAATCAAATGTCTAATAGCTAATAATTATGCCGTTATTTAGAATTTAAAAGTTCTAGGTTACTTATTTTAAGGAGAAAAAATTTGGATTTGTATTCAAATACTCTAATATACTAATGAGTATCTGAAACCTCAAACTTTTTATTATTTATACTCTTTATGTGTTTTTGGGAAAAGCAAGGAAAATCTCTCTCCTCTAAGAATAATCAAAGAGCACTAAGATTTATTAATAATAAAATCAAAGTACAGAGCAGCTTGATAAAAGTAATAAAGGAGCTCTGGAGAAATAGTTATGTTTGGATCATACAATATTGATATGATTTGATTTTAGTTAAGAGGTATTTCTCAGCTGGGCACAGAGAGAATTCAACAATGCACAAATAAGACAAAATACTCTTTGACACAGGACAGAGACAATTTAAGTAACAAAACCTTGGAAATGAGAAAATTTAGACTTCATCTAGCACATACTCCAATAATTCAGGAATCCTTTAGAACATTTCTTACAGAACATAATTCATTTAACAAAATGACATTTTTAAGCAGCTGCTACTTGCCAAGTACACATCACTACCTCATTTAATGGCCACTTCGAATGGTAGAAGCCTGCTTCTTTAAAGGAGCCTCTTCTATTCTTCTGCAATTTTGTATGTCTAAGTTGACATACAATCTTTCTGGAGTAACTATTTTTAGTTTAGTTTTTAATTAAAATACTTTGCTTCTGGCAGATCCTACCCTAAGACAGCTCCCTGTGTCTATAAATGCATCTCTTTATCTTAATAAATCTACCTCTTTCAAAATGTAGCTCTTTGTCTGACTGTCTAAGCAGGTGTCTCCTTTTCTTAATAGCTATGTCCCTTTCAAAAAAATTTTCTACTTTCCTACCTTCCCCTTCTTCCATTCCTTCATAATCGAGTTGTATAATATATATATTATAACATCTATTATAACAAACTTTTAGAAGTGGAAATCAAGAAATTACTGACTTATCACCAATGACAGTGGAATTACATTTCCAGAATTCTTTACTCAACTGCTAGCCCATGTTTTTAAGCATATCCACTGGAAAAAAAAAAAAATCTATGGACAGAAAGATGTTAAGCATTTTTTTTATTTTGAGGTGACTTTTGCTTTCTGTGAATTTCACCAATTGTTTCTATTCTTTCTGACTATAGCATAGTGAGTGCTCACCTTTTAGGGTTACCTAGGCATCCAAAAACCAGCCATCCCCTTAGATCTCCATTTCACCAGAGAAAATAGGCCTGATTACTTTCCTGGTTGAGTTCATTTATTATTCACCCTTTTGGTCACATTTTCCTGAACAAATCTCTATTTTTTCATGTGTCTATCTATGGCTTACCCTTGAAACTCAATATATTAAGGATGTGCTATGGCCATAGTGGTAGCATTATCTGTCCACTGCAGTAAAATTCTCACTAACCATAGTTGCAGGCAATCTCATGCTTCCTGTTAATTAGTTATCTGAAAATCTGGAGAAATTTTTAGTAGAATTTTCCTTCTTATAAATAGTCATCTCTTACCCACATGGGATATGTTTTAAAATATATCAGACCCCGGGTAGATGCCTGAAACCACTGAGAATACAAAATTCTACATATATTATGCCTTTTACATTCATACCCCTGATAGTTGAATTTTTAAATTAAACACATTAAAGAATAATAGAACAACTTAAAATGTACTGTAACTGAAGCTATATGTCTGGTTTCCCTGTGTGTATTGTGTGTGTGTGTCTTCCTTCTCCACTCATCTCTCCATAGTCAGCCTTTCTTCTCTTCTTCCCTCTCCTTTAGTATCATTGTATGCAATGTTTTTTGAACCACAGATAATCACAGGTAACTGAAACTGCAGAACATTAAGCTGCAAATAATGGAAGACTACTTGAGTTGCTTTTTACCTTAAGATGCAAAAACTTACATTTACCCCTATTGAATATCACTATATTAGTCCTACCTTTTTTTGCAAGCTTTCAGTACCTCTCTGACTCCTAACTCTTCCATCTAAACAGCATCCTTTAGAGACTTACAATTTACTCTTAGGCAGAGGGTTTTAACAGCCCATCTCTAAAATTCTGGAGTCCCACGAAAGTTCCTCAAAATCTATGATGATGATGACTAACAAAATTTTTTCTATAACTATTTTAATTCCATTATATGTACTGTCACATCTAATACTCATAAAATCACAATGAAATCATGACTAGTACTATACTTATTTTACAGATAGTAAAGTGGGAGAGGCAGGGTGGGCTATGAGTTGAAAAGGTAGCACTAGTTTACAAGCTAAGTAATTGTTATTGCTCAGTGCTCAGTATTATCAGTTGTTAAATTATTTTCAAAATAATTCTGTGTGGAACCAGGATTTGAACCCTTCTTGATTCCAGAATTGATGCTCTTATCCAGATTCCATTCTGACTAACCATGATAGATGAAGGAAAATCTGAATAATAGAGTATTCATATTTGCTTCAACCAAATATCCTCTGCTTTTCTCTGATTAGACATTCTATGTAAGTAGTTGATATATAATTAAATTTTAAAATATCTTCTGCCAAGTTTTCAAAGCACTGAAGAATTATAGCAAATAACTTAGGACATATAGCCCCTCCCATAGTGCAACAGATTTATTAATACACAACATATACTTTAAGATGATCCCCTGAAATTTTATGCAATATTGCATATATGATGAAAGAGATAAGTAATGTACATGATAAATAACATGCATGAGAGAAAGCATTTCCCCTGAGAGAAGATTACGACTTTTGTAAGATTCTTAAATGGGTTAAGAGCTACTAAGTGTCAATATTCATAGGAAGAGCCTCCAGTTAACTGCCTGCTAAATTTGTTCCTATATTTACAAGACATGAACAAAATAGAAAATTTTCCTTCTTGCAACCAGAGGATGTGGTTATAATTTTCAAATTCATATCTGAATTTTTAGCAAAGTTTATTGTCTTTGAGCCTCATTTTCACTTTTGTGAAGTGGATTAGAATATAGTGCATATCCCAGATTGGTACAAGAGTTAAATTATCTAATATATGTACAGAGCTTGAGACAGTTCCAGCACATGGTTTGGTTTGATACTAAGTATTCATTTTTATGTGGAATGTAGTATTCTAGAATTATTAGCCCAAAGGTGAATAAGGCAAATCTTAATGAATAAGATGAATTTGATGATTTGGGGGGACTATTACTAATATTTAAAAAATATTTTAACCTAATTATGGCAAAATGGGGGAGTTTGAAATTCATTCATAAAGCAGACCTTTCCCATCAAAATACAGTATAAATATTTGAGTTCTAGTGTGAGAATTCGCCAACTGAGCAGCTTGATAACATTAGCAAGAAAGGGAGTAACTTCTTCATTCTACTAAAAAAGAAACTAAGAAGAATGATACATTTTGCTATATAATTTTAAAACTTTATAACATGTAGTAATCACAAGAAAATCCTTCATGAATCTTTCATATTTCTGCATGTCTTAAGAGCAGAGACACGGATAAAACTCTTCTAAATTATCTTTTCAAGGATATTTATTTAGTAACAGCCTTGAGAAAGATAGGACAGATTTTTATCCAGTCCAGCATATTACAGATAATGTCTCCCTCTGTGGCAAATTTTCTTGTTAGCTGTTATAAAAGTTGGGATTTTTACTAAGTGCCAGCTTACTACAGTATGATACAACCCACTATGTGTGCAAATATCACCTAACCCTTGCCTTGTTGCCCTGTGGGAACTGGGGCTTAAGAAAGCAGTTTAAGAAATTGATGATATTCTGGATACTGCTACTGCTGTGAGTGAAACTATCCATGTACTCTGATCTCGAAGTCTCAGGTGTTCTGTCAGCACTAAAGAAACAGACTAACTTATTAGCTTACCAATAGGGTAAAATTTCAACTCCTTCAGTAACTGATATAGAACTCATAAATAAATATGCAATGAAATTGATAAAAAATATTTTCAAGATAAAACACAGTGAGTTAATAACTTAAAAGTTAATAGCAGGCTTTTTGAAAATCAATAGAAAAAGTATGAACATCTTTAAAAATGGACTAAACATATAGTGATGCAAAACATTTAAATATAAGGTATGTAAATAAGGTATGTAAATAGTATACAAACTTTTAAATAATATATTTAACCACAGACAAAAATTTAGATGAAAACAGAAATTATTTAAACAGTGACAGGATTGAATTTAGTATAGGTATTCAAAAAGCCTATCATTATCAACTGGTAAGAATACGTTATGAAACATTTTTAAAGAAAAATTAGTAATATCACAGTTTCTAAAATGTATTCATACCCTTTGATACTATCATCCTATTTTAGAAATACATACTATAGAAATAATTAGATAATATATTTCATCATTTTTGATAATTTTCTACAATAGGGAACAGTACAAATATCCAATGACAAGTGAATTTTTAATTACATAGGAATATGGGAGAGTATTGTAGGGTGCTATTAATATAAATATATAGTTGCTAATAAGAAATGACAGTGTATTCGTTTATAATGTATTTTAAAGAAGACATTTAAGAAAATTGCTATAGTAGAATCCCAGTTTTGATAAAAAGAAACTATTTGTATGTACATTTCTCACAAGGAATTTCTCACAAAAATATTAGTGGTAATTTTTTCTAAAATATAGGACTTAATGCAATTTTAATTGTTTATATTTCTGATGTTTTTGTGAATGCTATGTATGATCATTTAAAATGTAAAATAAAGGAAATGTTTGACTATCATATCTCTCTTAACCCTTTATGTTCTTTCTTTAATAAGTGGTCAAAATCCATTGGTTATAATTTCAAGATAGAGCCATCTACAGTTCACCTTCTTCCACATTTTTAAAACTATGGAAGTTTATTACCTTCTGCTCCCATCTGTCATACTGTACAAATGTATACCCTCTACTATGTGACAGACCTTCAAATATTCAAAGACCTTGCCTATTTATCTTAGCTATCTTCATTTTATTTTTTTTCCTCTGACTTAAACAAATGGCTTTGTCAATCAATCATTCCTTATGTGATTTAATTCCTATGTGGTACAATCACCTGTTCTCACGTGTCCTGGAGGCTCGTAGTCATGTATTTTTAAATTTTCAGAGGAAATATTCCTCCATACTAATTTGAAAAATAGTCAAAGACCATGAGTTCTATCACTCATACATTTAGTTTCTATGAATACTCCTATATTTTATTCTTCTTAAAAAGGCAATCACATCACTATTCTGATGCATATTGAATATTTCACTTACTATTTTTTTTCACAAAATACTTTGTTTTCACAAAATACTACCAAATCACACAAAGTGGGATGCCACTTCTGATTGCTACTATACAGTAATGTGGCTAATGTTTTGACTTTTCAAGAGAATCAGAAAGTTTTTGTGTGAAATCATATTCTAGTCACTTCATTAAGCAGCTTAACTAGCTCTGTCATTACAAGTATATCAACAAGTCAAAATGTCATACTAGATGGCCAATCTATGACCCCTAAGCAGAGAGAAGCTAACACAGGAAGCAAGAATCTCAGCACTCGCAGTCCCACTAATGATGGCATGTGAGAACTGGCATGCTCAGTATTTTGCTATTATTAAAGCCACTATGCATTCTGAATACTTTATTGAGCACTGATTCAAAAAGCACTTACTGATCTGTCTCTTTATATTTTAATATTATAAATGAACACAATAATATTAAGAAAGTCAAATTTAGAGTTTTAAAAATGTTACTTTTAAAACATTAATAAAAAATCGTTTAGATCAGGATTTAATATGGACAGTATTTACTCAGTACTTCATCATCGCTATAAAGAAAATTAGACTTATAATATTAAAACTTTCATAATATGGAGATATTTAAGTACTTTAGGATTTTCACAAGCTTTCCTGTGCTTGCTTTTGTTAATACTAGTTATACAACTATCAACAGTGTTTCAATTCCATGCAGCAAAAAACAACTTTCCTTTGACCTATAGCAAATGTACAACTTTATTTATTTTTGACAGCTGGTTTTCACAAGACTTATGATCTGCAATTATAATCTGCAATAAGTATTCCAGAAAACAGAAATCACTACAGACAATTATTTTTGACCAGCTATCTCAAAGAAATAAGGTTGAATTAAATATTTGACACAATCACATATAAAGTTAGCCTTTATTAGATCAAAATCTGGAAATACTTGGATAGGTTTCATTTAGTAAAGTGACCTAAGAAATATTGGAGATAATTTAGAAATTATATTACAATGTCAATGTCCAGTTTTTGCTCCTTAACTTCTCACAGTTATCCTCTAAGCATAGATATATGTATGTATACATATATATACACATACATACAAATATACACATTTATGCACATATAAAATGTATGTTTTTATATTGCATATATTTAATGTTACATGTATGTATATATGTATGGAAACATGATTTACACACAATGGAATATTATATAGCTATATAAAATAGTAATTTTTGTAATTTGCAACAACTTGAATGGAACCAAAGAAGACTGTGCTATGCAAAATGAGTCAGAAAGAAAAATACAAATATCATTGGTTTCACTTATATGTGGAATATAGAGAAACAAAAGAAAGAGTTAGACAAAACAAACCATCAACAAGCCCTATTAGTTTGACTGTAGAACTGAATATAGTGGTGGGAAAGTGGGGAGTTGTTGGGCAGGGTATAGAGGGGGCCCAGTTGACTATGGTGGAAGATTATGGGTATCTTGATAGTAGATGAAGTGTACATCTAAAAAGTTATGATCTAATATTCTGCAATTTATTGTGTGGTAAAACAGTGATATTTCAACATAACACAAAAGAAAAGAAAACTTTCAGGACTCTCAAATTAAAAGTCTTAGAATTTTACTCTTTAAGCTAGAAGTAGCCCAGGAATTTCAGCATTTTGTTTGGCACTTCTAGAAGATTAGGCAGTAGGATACCTATAACGCATTTTTATTATCCTTTTGTTAACCTCTTTTTATTCTCTAAATTTGAGAGTCATATCAAAATTGAACTCACTCTAACTCTCAACCCCTAAATCTGTAAATCACCTATTATTCAAATCACTTCAGAATATATAACTATATAAGAAAATGGATGAGACTTGGCTGCAATCTATGTAATGATCAGTGGTACCTATTGGCCCATCTACAATTCTTTCCACTTCTCAGTTCAGAAAGTGACTTAAAAGAAACTGAACAAACTTCCATTTTTTATATATAATCATTTTTATTAATATATATGTACAGGCAATAAAGGTTGCCACTCTTCCCTGCTTAAGCATGATGTTGTAATTAGTCTAGGATTTAGTCAGCTTTCAAAGATAGAGAGAACATTGGTCAAATCCTCCAAAATATAAATCTATTTTACAATTATTTAGAAGATTTTTGGCCCTAGTGTACCTAGCTAGACCAATTAAATAAGGTCTGATTTCATGCAGGGGCATCACTGATCAAGAGTTATTATCAGTCATGCTCAGTAATTAAGCAATTTGATTGTGAATGTAGGCCCTCTTTAGCAGATTCCACAAAGAATCAGCAGGAATTAGTATCTTTAACAAGTATTATTATTTTATAGAAAATAGGAACTAAAATCAATTATGTGGGTAAGTATATATGTACAAACACTGAGCTGAGCAGTACTTCTGATAAACAGGTGATATTAATTAGTCATATCACCTTAGCAAGTGTTTTAAATAGGATGCCCACACTTATTCAACATAATACTGAGGTTCATCTATAGCATTCAAGCAAGATAAAGGAAATGAAGAGTTTGCTCATAGACAATGATTTTCCATTTATCTGCAAAGACTAGATATAGTAACGATTTTGGTGTTTTCCAAAGTACATTCCTCTAGAATACCCTGTTTTATGCATGATATGGTGAATTAAAGAGGTTAGTAAATCCTAGGATAGTCTTCCCATGAGGTAAAGTCTATGTACATGTGTCTCCCCCCAATCCCTCTCCTCCCCGCATGCAGCCACTGTCCCAATTCAAGTTTAGGTTTTTTGACCAATAGGTATACAATATACAATAGACATGGTGCTATTCTTATCCCAGATCTAATCTTAAAAATATCAGCAGTTTCTACTTTGTCCACCTGGAACCTGAGACTCCATGTAAAAAGTTTGATAAGTTCAATGGAGCAAAAATAATAAAAGGTAGGTACAACAACCTAGAGAAAGAGAGGGAACCAGCTGAGCCTAGGTTTCCAGCCTGTCACCATCAAAATTCCAGACTTCTGAGTATTAGTTCCTTCACACTGGCCAAGACAAAAGCTGGATATCACTAAGTGACACCATATAAAGCTTAAGAATTACCCATGCAAACCATGAAAGAATTCCTGATGTGCCAAATTATTTCCTATAAGGCCATACGTTTCAAGAAATATTCTTTATTCAAAATGTGTAAGTGACTGAAATACATGGACATCAAAGAAAAATATGGTGAGGGTTTTTTTTTATATGAATTTGGGGTCTACACATAGATGACCAAACAATAAAATGAACTCATCCAAAGAATAGAGGAATGAATCTGGGTACACTTATTTTTTAAGGCGTAGATCAACTCAGAACTGGTCTTCCAGAATTGTGGATCCTCCAAAACTCAGTTCAATCACCATTTCTTGACTTTTGCTAACTGGCCTGGGGACTTTCTTCCAAAGCCATAAAATTAAATTAGAATTCACTGCTTAAACATAATGACTTCCCACTGTTTATGTAGGTTATCATTTACAACCAACTGGCATTTAATCAAGCCACTGCTTGTATTTCAGAACAAGAGGCTACAACCTTGTATCTTTCTCTACCTCCTTACTAAGCCAAGTAGCTTCATCCAAGCTGTGAAGGAAAATCAAATTGTTTATGAAAAAGTCACCATGATGTATTGTTTTCAAAAGTATTTATGATTTCACACCGACTTAAAGAAGGATTTAGTTCACTGGCACATAATTATGCATTTACATACATATAATGTCAATATCTCCTGGAGAGATGGTAGGAACTAAAGGAACATAATCCTATTCTGATACAAATTTACTTATGAGACTAATTCTGTCTCCAGATATAATTAACATGAACAGAATTATACAGAATATGCTCTCTATTGCCCAGACTAAGTGAATAATGTCTACTCACACCAGAAGCTTCTGATATACACACTCTTGCTCCTGCCATTACTTCTGCATAAAATTACCTACTTCTTCCTCCTGTCATTTGAAATAAAGATTCAGCTAAATACCATGAGTGACTTTAGAACAGTCATTCGGAAGTTTGTCTGCCACTTTCTAACAGGGAAATTCTCTTTTCCAAGCAAACCCTGTTCCCCTCTCCATCTGACTCAAATATGCACAATGC
This sequence comes from Uropsilus gracilis, assembly GCA_004024945.1. Taxonomy (NCBI): domain Eukaryota; kingdom Metazoa; phylum Chordata; class Mammalia; order Eulipotyphla; family Talpidae; genus Uropsilus; species Uropsilus gracilis. Next base: position 7,063 of record PVHY01005902.1, on the reverse strand, counting down.
TGCAGAAAAAAAATATTTGTTTAAGAATAATTAGGGTCAATTTCTGTCATCACTTGTAACCACATTAGTCTTCACTTCTTTCCTCTGAAGCTTTTTGTGTCTCAAACTGCAAATTGACACCTTTGAGTATCTGTAATTACCTTTAATACATTCTTGAAGTTCTTACCTAATTTACTATAAGTTAATTTAAAATGTTCTTTGTCAAGGTAACTGATTCCTTTCATCCTAAGGACAAACACCGTATTTTCCTTGTATGTGTTGGTATTTATTTAGTAAATGGTGTTTATTTAACATCTACCAAAATATTAAAATAGAGAACTGCAGAGGTATGTTCATTCCTTTGATAAATTGTAAGGGCAGTGGAAATGCAAATTTGGTAATATACTAGTTGGTTACTATGAAATTCACATGTGCAAACTCTCTCATACCATTAAATTCCATTCACGGCACTATATGTTGGGGGATAGGACACATTTCTGCCTATTGAATAACTGCTTAGTTAATATTAGGTTTGCACTCTGTGTAATGTGAGACATGGCATAATCAATTTTATCTAATAAGTTGTAGTATGACAAGAGTTATTAATTTATATGAAATAACTCTTCAGTTTCAATATTTCTTAACAATCCATAATACCAAAGTTTTGAAAATATATAAATCTTGGTGTTTCAGGAAAATCACTAATTAAAAAAAGTAGTAACAGAACATATATGGGCATTCTTCGCAGGGAAACATACATTTTATTTTATATGTGCTGGTAGCTGTCATGGTTGTGACACAGCTGTTAGAAATTACAGGTTTTCAGTAGCAAGTGTCAGCCATCACTGTAATTATTATTATTTTATCAAACACAATCGCAGGGAGTATTTTAGGCTGACAAAAGCCTTCTAGGTCTTTGTTTATTCACTGCACCATATATTCTGCCCTCCACACAGACGAAGTTAAAGTTCTCTTACTCCTGCTCCTGATTTAAAACCAGTTATTAGAGGAAGCAAAGGTTCCCATCTTTAACACAAAGTCAAACTGGTGGTTAGATGGAAAGAACACTAGTTTGAAAATGTAAATAAAAAGAAAACACAACCTGAGAAGCCTTATTCAGTAGGTTCTCGGCAACATTCCCAGACATGAACTGCGGAACACCTACCATTTGCTATCAAGCGAGAAATAAGGCAACAGGCAAAAGTCAGACTAAATGAATTTGCAATCTTGGACTCTAGGCTGGCAGCTCAAAAGTCAAACTCTCTATCTGAGCAGCAAGCATAGGAAAAGATCTCCCTCTGTGGCCTGGATATTTCATCTCTTTGATCAAAAAATTATTGTCATGAAAAGACTAGTGGAAATGAGGATCGTTTTCTCCTTTAAACTCTTCAGTGAGAACGTAGGAGAAAGGTTGACAAAGAGCAGAGAGCATAGTGATTGCAGTGATCTGCAAAGGAAAATGAGACAAGGCAATAACCCAGCAAAGCACCTTCGGGAAGCTGGTGCAGGGTTGCTGGTATGAGGCATTTCTAACGGTCTAGACTGTAATCATTGTCACTAGCAAACATTTTAAACTGTATATTGCAAATTAATTGTATATACTTTTACTGCCCAATTATACCAAAGGCCATATGATTGAGGCTCTATTTCTTCAGGAAAAAAGATGCTCCATCATGGCTTATTGAGTAAACATAAAACATGTTTTTCTAAAGCTTTTCATCTATGTTATGCAAAGAAACTTCAAATATTTGTACTAATCATGTGAAGTTTCTCAAGAGTTGATGCTGCAAGAATGACATCATCCTGAAAGGTTGTGGAATAGTATATTCCTAAAACATTGATTTGGTGTGTAAATTCTGAAACTCATAGCAAGACAAGTTAATGGTCTTGAAGTGATCTTTTGAAATGCGAAGTGCCTTTTCCATTTTTTTAGTAATATTCAACAGAATTTTAGTCTTAAAGTTAATAAATGTTTTGGGGTAGGATTTAAAAAAGTTAATATATGTCTTTAAATATGAGATCTTAATTGTGTGCCTAATAAAGCACCAGAGAATAAACACTACTTTCATGGCTTAATCTCACTGACTTAAATTAATGTCACTGGCTTCATTAAAATATTATTTTAAAATATAATGCACATCACTACATTTCAAGGTAATGTTTGCTATTATAGCTTGGTACTTTTTAAAGTTTTTTACTTAGTACTATTACCATACTCAAAATAGAAAGTCCTGGTTGTCCTTCAGTTGCTACATAAGCCAAAGTTGAACCTACTTAGAAATTACATACTTGCCCTAAAGTTGAAAAGGATGGTTCTCAGTAAAATCACAGTATAATCTATTAATTAAGAAAATAGAAGAAAGAATCCAATTTGGGTCATTGGTCTGTCTTTTCAGTGCCAAATGAAAGGGCTACTCTCTAAGGTCATATGTGCATATTTAACCTAGTCAATTTTTTTCCTTTTATTTTTACAGACCAGTAGTCTCACCATTAATTTCTTCTGCAAATTAAGCTGCTGACATTCCTCCAAATGATCCTATTCTAAAATTAGTAATTGCTTTCCTTCATTGTTTTTTAACTTACAGATCTGTTATAAGACTTTGAGAGTAATATTCACATATTGTAAAACTAAACATCAAAAGTGTTCTATTAGTTTTAACAAAATATTCTAGCACATAAGAAGCCAAAGTTTCTAAAAAAAAGCACCCAGAAAGAAATGAATGGGGGATTTTGATGCCTTCAAAAGTAAAAACTGATACATAAAAACTATTTTTTTAAAAACAACAACATAAGCTTTAAAGACACTGGTCAGTCATGAAGAGGAGTTAAGCTGCATTTTACTCAATTTATACAAAGAAAGATGCAGCAAATATCCAAAGTGCCTCAAGATACAAAATGGTTATTGTTGGTAGTTTGATGAGATTCAAACTCTGTGGAGAGGAATTGCAAAACCTATTTGCTATATCAGGTAAATCTGAAATAAGTGCTCAAATTTTGCACTAAGAACGAAAATCAGATCCTTTCTCCTTTTGTACAGTCAAGAGGACAAGCACTGCACACAATTTCTTCAAGCCTGCCTGCCTAAATAGTTAACACATACTAATATCCCTGTATGAAAGGTGACAAATCTATATCATGATTTCCTTATAGTCACTTAGTCATAACTCTATGCATAAATAACAGGTGAAACACTAAGAGGTGAGGATACAAATTCCACTCAGACAACATAAGAAGGTTTCACTAAGATGCAAGATGAGTATATTTCTTCCCCTACATATACCCTTTGATATGTCTGAAGAAAAATGTCTGAGAAAGGAAAAATATTTGGAAAGACAATTGGGAAAAAATTAGATGACACTGAATATTTAGTGACGTTAAAGAGGTATTGTTAGTTTTCTTAGGTATGATAAATTACCTTATACTTTAGAAATATATGCTGAACTAATCAGATAAGGACAGGGAAAAAATCAGAACTATGAAAGGAAAAAATAAAGCAAGTACAGCAAAATGTTAACTTTTCTGAAGAACTGATAATCTTTAAATTTAAAATTTAAAATAAATACTGCATAAAGAAAAAGTGTAATATAAAACTTTGTGAATCATAATTCTTACAATTTTAATTAAAAAGAGATAGTCAGGAGCTAACTTACAAATTAGCATATGAGGAAATTCATTTCAGAGTATGGTTTTTGGCATATAGCTTTCAAATGACCAATACTCACTTCACATCTGATATATACTTTTCTTGTTATATGCACCTTGCAATTTACCACTTTAGCCCTCCCATGATACGTGTGGTAAGAGCTGACAGAGAACAGCCCTAAACACTATGGAGTAGAATTGCAAAACTAATTTGTTAGATCAAAGTGACATATGAAAATTCACCAAGAGACAGAGGTGCTGAAGGACTGGGAAGCTCAGGGCAAGAATGTTGTATTCTCTATTGAAGAAGAGATAATTGAACTCTGAGTACAACTCTGAATAATAGAATACATATGTCTAATACCAGACAGGATGTGGTATAGAGGCAAGTCATAAGAAAAATAAACAAAAAGTCATGAGGAAAAGTCAAAACAAGCGAATAACCAAACTGAAGTACACATCTTGGGCGGGGGGGAGAGAGTGGGAATGGTCAGGGAGGGAAGGCCGTGGACTAACCCTGAGGACACAAAGATGTGAAATTTATATATAAATTATTTAATATAAAAATACTAATTGTGTATGCATGTGAAAATTAAAGTTTAAAATTTTGAGCTTGAAGCTCACCAGAAACATTTTAGAAACATTTGCTGAAAGCATTAATAAAATAGTCTGCAAATGCCCTACAGTGTTTTTAGAATGACAGGTATGCTTCCCCATTTTGTGCTTAGAGTAGAAATGTGAAAACAGTGGGTATTTCATTTTGTTCATTCATCCTTTCATTCAACAGAAATTTGAATTTTAGGCATACTTGAGCTAACAGTTCTAACCCTCTTCTCTCTTCCTCCTAGATGTTTTCAGAGGCCTCAACTACATTGTTTGTAGTTGTTTGTACATCATTTCCTTCTTTGTAGATAGGGTCATTTGTTAATAACTATAGTTCTAGGAAATCCTCTGATCAAAGATTTTTTTTTTTTTTCGGAAAAAATGAAACTTCTGCACCTCTGGTTTCAAGAACTTAGAACTGCCCAGAATCACATAGGAAATTTTCCAAGACAAGCAAGTCAGTGAGCCAGTGTTAAGTGTTACAAAGTACCAGCTAATAGCTTACACAAAGGTAAAATTATTCTAGAAAACCACCTAGGACAGACATTTGAATTGGGAATCTGGAGACAAACATCTAATTTTCAGGATATTCCTTCAGTTCATTCTATATGGTCCTAAAGGGGAGGGGGGGGGGGATGATTTTATGATAATAATGATCAGGGTCTACTGGGTAGAGAAGAGATTGTGAAAAGTTTTACAATGTAGGATGTCAGCATGACAAAAAATTATGGAAAAAAATATCTTCTTTGAAAGGGTGTAAATATCAAGTTGTTTGTGACCATGCAGTGATACCATAAGGTTAAGTTTTTCAAGATTTTCATAGCACACATTTTCCATCTTATCAGGATTATTTCAGATTTTTAGGAAACCATATTACTGAGATTTTTAGGAAACCATATTCCTCTCCACAGAGTTTGAATCTCATCAAACTACCAACAATACTGAGGGTAAAGGCAAATTTGGTAGCATCATCGTTTTGACTTCAGAGAGAAAGGTAAACTTTTGACCACACATATAATTTTTATTAGCTCCCACATGTGGGTAGGTTTGTGCTTCCCCACCATATATAGTAATTGGATTTAAAAGTAAGTGTCCCGAAGGAGTTAGACAGAAGCTGTGTCATCATTTATGACGTAGTTTCAGAAGTTACACTATGTGGGGGCCGGGGGGGGGGGCGACCCTGCTTCCTAATGGATGCAGTATTTCAGTCACAAGGTAATAAATGCATGTAGGACAGAAAATACTATTGTGGCCATTTTTGAGAAAATATAATCTACCACACCCATACAACAGGATTTTCAGAGGTAAAATGGTTTGTCAGGTTAGGTATTTTCAGCTTAATCATGCCTCTTCTTTCCTGAAGTCTTCTACATTGAAGAGAAAAAGCCTGAAACTACATTTTTCAGGATCTCTTTGCCCATACTTTCTGGCTTAGATTCCTCAGGAGAGGTACTTTACTTGCAGAAGGCTTACAGAAAAGCATGAGGAGGTGAGCCACAGGGCTGCCAAGAGTTGAGTTCAGCAGCAGCAGCTTCTCTTAGCTTATGGATGTTTTCCTGAGCATTTAGATCTGTAGTGAGGTCCCGACCATGGGTAATAGTGACTATTCTTCTTTCAGATGAAATTTAGAATAATGATTAGATTAAAAAATAATCCAGGTCCTAATAGGATGTACTTAATGTATAAATTAATTGGAAAATGATTTAAGTATTTAAAATATTGAAGTTTAACATCAAGGAAATTTTTTGTGCCTTCTCAACAAAGTTTTATAATTATTTTTACATAGCTTGTGGCCATTTTTATTAAGTTTAGCATAAAATATTATGGCAATTGTTGTTGGTGTTATTGTGAATGGATTAGTTTTTCCCATTATATACTTAGTTGGTTATTATTGTTGCACAGGAAATTGTTAGAGATTAATCTCAGCAAAGGAAAAAGGAACATCCAAAGAGATCTGTCAGCTTATTCCCCCACCCCAGAAATTACAGAATTCCTTACTCCTCAACTTTGAAGAGCTGTCCTTCAGTAATATATTTTAAAATAGAATAAAATCATTTGTTTGCTAAGTGCAGAGATAATGTTTGTGTGGTTGCAGTCAGTATGATTAATTGCGTAAATGAAATTTAAAAAAAAGATTTACTTATAAATAAAGGAAATAACTTTCCATAAAAATGATGCTAAAAGCAAAGAAGGAAGTCCCTTTCCCCCTCCTCCCTAAAAGTTGAGGCCAAAGCAAAAGAGCTTTGAAGGTCAAGAAAGCTGTAATGAAAGGCATCCACAGTCATTAGAAAAAGGACATCAACACTTCACCCACTTTTCAGAGATCCAAGACACTGCAACTCTGAAGGCAACCCGTATACTCTCAGAAAAATGCTCCCAGGAGAAACAAGCTTGACCACTATGCCATCATCAGGTTTCCTCTGCTCACTGAATCAGTCATGAAGAAAATAGAAGATAACAACATGTTTGTGTTCATTGTGGATATCTAGGCAAACACCAGATCAAATAGGTTGTGAAGAAGCTCTATGACATTGATGAGGCCAAGGTCAATACCCTGATCTGACCTGATGGAGAGAAGATGTATGTTTGACTGGCTCCTGACTATGATGCATTGGATGTTGCCAAAAAAATTGGGATCCTCTAAACTGAGTCCAGCTTACTAGTTGTAAATTTAATTTTTCAACATATATATATAAATATTAGTAGCACTGTTTTTCACATCTGAAAATAGTTCAATTGAGCTATTTCCATAATCTATCACAATAGTGTCAAAAGTCCTATATTCACTCATTATTGTAAATTAATCTTTTGCTGATAGGGTGTGCCCCCCCCCCCCATT